>APFE030629800.1:0-74201 GCA_000404065.3 Pinus taeda
TATCTGGTGTTCTTGTGTGTGATTGTCTTTCTGCTCTATTTTACTGTCTCTGGTTACTAGTTATTTGATGCTGCATCTTAGATTAACAAACATCATCTGAAAGTTTAAGAAAATTAAAAGGTTTGCTCTGTGCACGCGGGTTTACCTCTGAATAGTTGGGTATATACGCGAGTTTAATTAATTGAAGTAGTGTATACAATTTGGCTTTGAAAAGGTTTATTTGAATTGATAATACTGATTCACCCCCCCCCTCTCAGTATTATTTTCAACAAGTACTGAGTAATTGTGAGGAGTATTTTACCATGTATTGTTACATGTTCTCAATCAATATAATATACAGATAGTTGGGGGTTTTCAGCTATATGCTTTCCCCGGTACATACTGTGTTGATATGTGTGATTGATGCTTCAATGTGCGCATGTGATTGTTTCTTAATTCCGCAAAATTGATGATCAACGTAGAGGAGGTTATGTATTATGCATGATTTCGCAAATAGTGTATAATCAGGATAATCTATGTGAATAAGTGTTGTATTATTCAAAATTTCTACACGACATACTTCCTCCGGTATAACAAGAGCTTCCTCTTTGCCCGATCTCATTTAATTTCCATGCCTAAAATATAGTTTGCAGCACCAAGATCTTTCATGTCGAATTTGGAGGACAATTGGGTCTTCAAATCTTGCATAATTTCTTTGTCATTTCCAACCAGCAACATATCATCCACATACAAGATGAGATAAATAACACGACCACCAATTAATTTAAAATACACAAAATGATCTTCTTTGCTTCTAGTGAAGCCATGTCCGCATATAAATGTATCAAATTTTTTATACGACATCCTTAGTGACTATTTTAACCCATACAAAGACTTATTTAACTTGCATACTAGCTCCTTCTTGCCCTTCACCACAAAGCCTTCAGGTTTATTCATGTAGATCTCTTCTTCAAAATCCCCATGAAGAAATTTTGTCTTCACATCGATCTTTTCTACCTCAAAATAAAAAGAAACAACAACAGATAAAATTAATTAATAGAAGCTACCTTTGCAACAAGCAAAAAAATATCACCAAAAGCAATTCCCGACACCTGGAATAACCTTTTGATACCAACCCATATTTGTATTTCGCTACCTATCCTTCTTCATTCATATTATTCTTAAACACACATTTGGTATTAATGGGTTTCCTTCCAGCCGACAACTCCACCAGGTCCCAAGCATAATTTTTGTGCAAAGATGCCATTTCATCAACCATGGCCACTTTCCAGATTTTTCTATCCTCTGAATCTTCTACTTCCCTTAGAGTTATGGGGTTATCATTAGTAATAGATAAAGAAAAATTTGAACAGAAATCATATGGAATATACCTTTTTGATTTCCTTCTTTCTCAAACTGATCTTCTCATAGCTGGAGTTGAGGCTCTTCATTTCTGATTCCTCTTATTCTGTAGAGTTGGATTCTTCCTCCTTCATCTCAAACTCTATCTTCTCAGGTTCGTTTTGTACGACTTCATGTTTAACAACATATTTCACCTCTCTAAACACCACATCTTGGCTATACACAAACTTCTTTGTTTATGGGTTCCAAAGCTTATAACATTTTAAACTATCCTTATACCCAATAAAGATGCACTTTTCAGATTTACTATCCAAATTTGTTTTTTTCTCCTTTGGAACATGTACATATGCATCACATTCAAATACCATCGGATGTGAAAGAGAATGTTTCTTACTAGTCCATACCTCTTGCAGAGTCTTATCTTCCAATGTTGATGAACGTGATCTGTTGACCAGGTAACATGCAGTCTCCACCACCTCTATACAAAATTCCTATAACCTAACACCACTGAGCATGCTTCTTACCCTTTCCATCAACGTCTTGTTCATTCTTTCTACAAATCCATTTTTCTCAGGTGTGTATGGAGTATTCTTCTGACGTGCTATACCACACTTCTTATAGAACCCTTCAAACTCCCTTTTGCAAAACTCTCCACCGTTAGCTTTCATCAACACCTTTATCTTCTTCTTTGTCTGGTTTGGGGATGAGAGCCTTAAATTCTTTAAACTTGTCAAAGACTTTAGATTTCTTCATGAGGAAATATATCCATGTATTCCTTGAGAATTCATCTATAAATGATACATAGTATAGATATTTTTCCGGTGATGGAATTGACACAGGTCTAAACACATCACTGTGCACAAGCTCTAATATCTATTTCTCCCTCTTACCACCATAGGGAAACCCACCCAATTGTGCTTCCCCTATACACAATTTTCATAGAAATAAAAATCCAAAGAGAAATTAGACATACCTTCTACCATACCATTACCATGAAGTATTTGAGGGCCCTTCTTTCAAAGATGTCAAAGCCTTTGATGCCATAGCATGTTCTTTTCTCGAGAGATCACTATATTTTCTTCTCCAATTTAGGAACCATAGAACTGTTGCATCCATCAATAAGAGTGCTACCCTGAAAGTTGTAAAAATTTCCAGTCTAAACTCCCTCCATAAATACCAATGCACCTCAAACCATCTTGTAGGTATCCTTCTCGAACACTTCTTTTACACCTGCATCATCCAACTTGGTTAAAAAAATTAAATTTTTCGCCAATCCAAGAATATGCAGAACACCCGAAAGTGTTCTAATCCTCCCACCTTGCAACTTAAACTTGACTTTTCCATGACCGATGATTCTAGCCTTCCCATCATCCACTAAGAAGCCATCACCACCATCATATTTCTCATACTCGCAGACCCACTCTCTATGGGGAGTGATGTGAAAGGATGCATCTAAATCAATCAACCATGCCTCGTGTACTTGAAGAAGAATCCAAGTACACATCCCCACCTTCATATGAGGTGGTTTTGGCCTCTATAGAAGGAGCATCGTCAAATCCCTTTCCTTTCTCAGGAGATTTATATTTACAGTCCCTTTTGAAGTGCCCTTCCTTTCCACATTTCCAGCACACCTTTACAGGTTTTTCCTGGAGATTTAGATCTCCCTCTAGATTTAAATCTCCCACTTGAGGACTTATTTTTGTTTCTATTATGGGACTATCCTTGTATAGACAAGGCATCACCATTCTGGCCCTCCATATTTTTCCATCTCATCTCCTCTGATAGCAAGGATGATACTATTTCATCAAACTACAAGGTAGTTGCATTGCTACATATTACAACAACTAGACTATCCCACGATTCTGGTAAAGAACACAACAAACTGATGCACTTATCTTTATTTGAAATTTTAATATCAACATATAGTAACTGGCTTACCATAGTATTAAATGCGTTCAGATGATCTGTCACCGAGTCTCCATATTTCATCCTCACATTATACATCTTTATTCATAGGAATAGTTTATTCACAAGAGACTTCAATTCGTACAGATTCCCTAACCTATCCCAAAAATCCATCACTGAAGCTTCCCCTCATACATTCAACAATACTAAATCTGAGACACAAAATCGTATTGTGCTCTTTCCTTTCCGATACAACTTCACCCAGTCTTTAGTTGACATTGTTGTTGGTTTAGTACTTGGATCTACCATGATCAACTAATCTTTATCCACCAGCAAATCGTACATCTTGAGTTCCATAGCTCAAAACTCCAACCATTAAATTTCTTAATCTCTATCTTTCGACTTCTCGCCATCTTCTTTCACCACAAGAATCGATCCCGCAGATCTCCCATTGAACAGGGTCTACCAGAGGCCCAAGAAAAAGCCCCTCAGTAGCAAAGGCATCCCCTTGAAGCCAAAACAACTTTGATACCAAATGTAGGTTTTAACCCTTTACAAAAATTACCTGCATACGAATTCTAAGAAAAAAATAAACAATGGCGAGAGCATAAAACATAAAATAGATATACACAAAGATTTTCCCCTAGATCCCAAAATCAGGAATACCAGAATGATTTTTCATTATGTTCCTTTCAATGTTACAATACATATATATATATATATATATATTATATATATAAATGCTGAAGAATCCATAAGCCCTAATCAATTAACCCTAGATTTTAACATAACCATAGTTCCCTTTAACTCATAAGTGCTTTAAGATGGATTAGGTTCATAGGCTTCTCGCACCACCACCTACTGCACAATAGCTCGAAGATTTAAATCATCCATTCCCTACACAATTGCAACAAAAATTATTTTCCCATGCTCCTCCACCTTTGCAAGTTAGTAGTGAGGGGCCCTCCTTTAATCCTACTCCTCATATGCCCATGCTTATGTTCCAAGGAAACATCAATGTGACCACACAAGCTAAGTCATATGATACTCCTGAGTTGAGTTCTTCTTCTAAGGACTCATCCAACTCGACTACTTCCACTGTAGCTCTCACATTAGAGAAGCATATATGGAGCCAGTTTATCGCCCACCTAAGGGTGTTGTTTTCAAGACTACACACAACCCCTCTACTGGGCCTGCCCAACATTACAATATTACTAAGGAATTAGCCGAAGCTCCTTCTGCAATGTCTGCTTTGGATGTTTTCTAAATTCGTCCTCAGCAACAAGATTTTTTTTCCACGATCAAAGACATGAACCCCTCATACTAAAATATTATCACCTTTAATTTTGATAAGGCTACAATTTCAATTTCCCACCGAAACAAATTTCATATTATTGTGTATGGCTTTCAGAGGGATGTGCATCACACTTTGGTGGATGAAGGCTCCAGCACTTATTTTATGTCAGCATCATGTTGGAAAGCTCTTGGATCTCCGACGCTCACTAGGTCTACTACCGCACTTTCCAAATTTGATGGGAACCATTCAGTACCTAAAGGGGCGCTTCCAATGTTTTCCATTGATTCAGGGGGATAAATTCCTACGTCGATGTTGAAGTAGTCGATGTTTCTTGAGACTATAACCCAATCCTTAGTATAACCCAATTCTGTGCCATGACCATGGTTGTATCGTCCCTCTTCTAACTCATTTGATTTTCTCATGAAGCTAATATTGTTACCATTGACCAACTGGACTATTTTGTAACATTCAAACAAGTTACTGGTATGGGAAATTTGATCCCACCTCTTAGAAATCACCCCAGGAAATATGAGAGTGTTTTTGTGCGCTTATTCAAAAGCTCATCACTTATTAGTATCTTTCCTCAATTACTACCACCCAACATTCCTTCTTCCTCTTCTAAAGATCCTATGCATATGATCTCTTCTGACACCTATGGACCCCATAGACCTCTTGATCCTTGGTGATGTCTCCTAATCTATGGAAGATGATCAAGCTTGTGACCATCCTCTATCACCTTTAGTGGAAGATATTTCCTCTTCGGTAGTCTCATCAATACATCCTGACACTGGTCGAAAACTCCATCCTAATATGGAATATGACCAAGATCCTTTACCCACACAGGCCATCACTCTGCCTACTCCACGTCACTCCCTTGATGATGAGTCTTCTTCAAAAGTCATATTGGAGGTCATGGATTCACTTATTGATCATCTTAGGGAGATTATTCCTCTTCATGCCTCTAGCCTTCCTAACTTGGAAAGGGTAGTGATTGACAAACAAAATCTTGAATCGACCCAAGGGGAATATCCTCAACCCTCCTTGGATGTGCCACCCTTGGATTGTGTAAATTCTTGGGTTTCTAATGATGAACTTGCCAATGAATTTTGAAACTCCTCTCCACCTCTTGACGAGTGCTTTATACCCCTTCTATGTGTTGATATTCCTTGTCAAGGAACTCCACTAGCTCATGAGACCACTCACCTTATATGTCCTCGAGTCATTCCTAATAATGCTATGGTTTTACGTGTTTCTTGGTATCATCAACCTTTAGAAATCAAGCATTTCAGATTTCTATGGCATGGTACCATCATTGTGCATGATATGGTACCTCCCCTCTTCCATGAGTTCATGTATGGAAAAACTTGTCTTGTGCCAGGTAGTAGGAACACTTTTACATGACATATTAGACTGAGTTGTGCTTGTACATATTGTACATAAGAGTGTGCATGACACAAGTATTTTTCATGCCTTATTTATGCCAAATATCCAAAAAAATTAAAAATATGAAAAAATCAAATGAAATATATGGTCTCATTTTTACCTCATCCATGTTTGTCTCTTTCATTATTTAACCATAAACATATCCTTTCTGGATGGTTTTCATAGGATGGGGTGGCATTTCTATTGCGGTCTCCATTAGAACTTAGGTGTGTTTCTCTTGAACCTAACGTATAGGGGTAGGTCATCTATCACTGTCACTGATGCATTATTGACCATCATTGCCATCATTATGCCTTATGTCTGACCCTATCAAGTTGCAAAATTAGCCACTCTTTTCTATGCACACAATAGCCTAGTAGTAGAGCTTACCTATATGTGGATGCCTTAGTTTAACACCTTTCTCCATATTGGTGTTCATGTAGTCATTTTTGCTCCTTTTCAGAATCCCTCCTTTTGACCCACCATGACCTAGAATTTGAGCATCATTTCCTCTTCTTTATCAAATTCTTGGTCTTACCCCAAGAGGATTCCACACTTTATCCCTTTTGATTGTGAATTTTCATCAGCCTATTTTTGAACGATGAGCCTTGGTTTCTTCATTCCATCATCATCATCTGTTTGGCATGCCATTCACTTTCTCTTGGTGTTTTACCCTTTCTTGTAGGAACCACTGTGATGAGTGGTATTATTAGTTAATTTCTTTACCATTTCATGTTTTGAGAAGTTCCACCATGACCGAAACTAGTTGATACCCTTTATACCACTCATTTCTCTAGGAGGATTTTATTTTAAGCTCTTCTTAGACCCCTTAATTTAAAAAATAGTGCAGAGTGAAATTGTCTCCTTCACGATAGTTAAAGTAATTGAAGGGACATCTATTCAATATAAGTTTAAACCTTTTCCAAAGTAAATATACAAGTTAGAAAAAATGAATACTCTAGTTTATTATGGATAGAATGTTGTCCCTTGTATTGTTTTATCTCCTTTTCAAGCTTGGAGAACTAAATTCGCAAAAAAGGAACCTATTGATCATACTTGTCTTCTCTTTCATGCTCATTAAACCTTGAAGGAGACTAAAAGGGGAAAAGGGAATAGAAAATTAATGTTTTTTCATCATCAAAATGGCAAGGTCCTTCATGTCACCCTTGAACATGGTACCTGTCTGCATTATTATCTCATATTTGGGTTATAGCTTGCCTAGGAGTTGTACTATACATATGAGTTTGTATAATCCTCTTACTGGTTACTCTTCCAGTCATATGGAGCATGCTTCCATGCCTCCCACATCATTACATGATATCATGTAGTTCTCATTAGTCATGCTTTCAAGTCACTTTTGTGTTGTGCCGATATGTGTTTAAGGGAAGCCTTAACTTGTGTCAGCCATCTACAGATGTTTGTTGACATTTTTGAGTTGGCCATCTCTGTGTCAGTTGTATTTAATCAACTCATCACTTCATCCATACACTACATCATCTTGATCTATTCTATGTCAATTGATGGGGGATACATTAATGCCCTCCTTTGACGGATCTTCTCCTGTCTACTTCAGCTCATTATCTGGGAGCTTGACATAGGAACTAGTAGTACCTTGGATCTTGTCGACCTCAGTGGCTGGATTTGTCGTGATTGAAAATTGGTTTACAGAATTCGCATCTAATCAGTTGATTTCATTGGTTTTCAACATCAACTCATCTATTCACACTTAGTGGATAGTCCTGGGTACCTTGGGGTCCATCTTCCTCATTGGTGAATTCCCTCACATTTGTTACTAGTTTACCTCATTCACTCGTAATCATATGGTTTTATCAACACATATATTCACATGTCATAGATTCATACCATCAAGGTTATTTCAAAGACCCTGGGTTAGGTACATCTCACTCTTATATCGCACCCTTCCCAGGCTAGGTTGGATTTATGTATCATTTTGTACCTTGAGGGATATTCTGGGCACTTCCTCTCTACCATTATCCATATTCCTCCTCATGTATATTATGACATAGATCCACATTGTATTTGTTAGTGGCTATTCTCTATTTGATGAGTCACATGGATCCACTATGTATTATTCATGGCTACGTTTAGAATTTCATGTCATGGATCCATAATGTATGTTTCGGCGGCCATGTTTAGTATCTCTTTATGGCTGAGCATCGGTGTTCTCACTCGGGGATGTTATCAACACAAATGATACTTCAACATTTGGTATCTTCCAATAGATGTTCTTGGATTTGTCTCCTCCCTCCTATTTTAGTCTCTAAACTTTATTATAATGCAGTTCAGCCATTAGTTACTCTTTTGACCTCATACATTAGGTGAAATATGTTATCATCCTATTTCTGTTCCTATGGTTAGTCCATTTGTGTTACTACATTCTTGACCTATTTCCTTGGCCTCTGACCACTCCTTTCTTAGTTTTATGCCATAACCGCATGCAAGGAAGCTTATGAGTGTGGTTGGAAGGTTATAAATGCACATATAACCCATATTCCCTATGGATATGATCAAATTTCGACAGTTTAGTCAATGTGGTTGCGAATCATCACCTTATGCTAGATAGGACACATTATTGAGAAGCTTCTTTAACTTCTCTTTGTCCTAGGTCTCTACATTCATCCTCCTTATAGCCTTATGCTTCCGATTTATACTAGGCTGTGTTAGAGGGTCAGGGTAGTAATAATATGAGAGTTATATGAGAGAGATGTAGCTATAGAGAGTCATATTTTTTTTCTAGTGGTTTAGTTATGAGCGGTGCATGTTTCCTTGAGTCCTTATTCATTATAGTGGGTAGACTCTACTAGAATTAGGAGAGGAAAACCAAAGCTGAAGGTATTGATGTACATTTAATTTATGTTTAGTTAAGATTCATGTTACATTATTTTACATTCATGTTTGTAGCAATTTATATTCACATGTTTCTTGATGTTTTGAGCTAATGATCATCTGTGGAAGACTACTTTTTGTCTCTTTTTATTTGTGTTTGTGTGTGGGCTTTGGATCAATAGTGGAAGAGAGAGATCTCCAGATTGGATAAAGAGAATTTTGCATCAAGCATAAAACCCTTCAACAACCTACAAGGAGGTTGAGTATAAGTTTAAAACCTATAGCAATAGTAACCACATGAATGTCTACTTGCGTGACCATTTGATTGGGGAATTTTTATTGTCTTGATTTAGCCATCCTTTTTTCTTTATGGTGATCCTAATAGGGCATAGGATTGTGGATCAATGGCTCATTGTCTGTAGAATTTACCACAACTATTCATCCATGAAATACCAACACATATTTATAGCCACTGACTAGATCACTAGGTGTACATAGGTTTCACCTTTTAGCACCATCAAGGATTAAGTGGTCATATAATTCTTAGAGCAACAAATAATGACCATGTTTAGAATTTTCCATCTTTGAAACTAAAGGAAATTTCACTAGATAAAGGAATTATTATGAGACATTTTTCCATGTACTACATGCAAGGAAATGGATTGGCCAAATCTAGAAAAAAAAAATTGATCAATATTTTGAACAAACCATAGCTGATCAATAAATAAACTAGTACAATGCCCTATGGGAAAAATGAGTCACACACAAGGTATTTATAGGAAATTCCACTTTATTTATTGTATGTGGCAAGAAGGCTATACTACCACCTAAAATGTTCCTACCTTATAGTAAGATAGCCTTAGACTCCCAAGGTCTATTTTTCTTAGTCATTCAAAGAAGTATAAACACCTTGCCTAAACTTGAACATGAATGAAATGAGGCTCGACACAAGTTCACCACTCATCAATAAACAATTAAAATGTGGTTTGATAACATAGCCATTGGTGAGAAATATTTTCAAGTAGGAGACTTAGTGCTATATTGGGACAAAACCCATGAAGAAAGAGGTAAACACACCAATTTCCAACCCCTATGGCCTGATCCCTAAATTATTCATTAGAAAATTGGCTTATGAACATATCGTATACAAAACCTTGAGGGATAAGTTGACCTCCTCTCACTAAATGTCCAAATTATTAAGGCATAATTTATGTAATAGAATCATATATCATTCCATATACATAAATCATTATGATTTTCTTTTGATTTTGGTAGTATTCTTTTATATCATTTTTATATCGTATTCAATTTAATTTCTTCTTAGTAAATAAATAAACCTAACATTATTCTTCATGCATTCACTCTCATGAAAATATTATCTGACCAAGCTACTTCATTAGTAACTACACTCATTAGACCATGAATCCATTTGTGAGATTAAGACAAACCCACCAACATCACAAGCATTAATTCTACAAACATATAATATCATGACTAGAACATGGGGAACACTATGAAAAAGGGAAATGATGGAAAGAATCTAATCCAACGACTGATCTAGTTGAGAAGTTTCAATTTTCCTAGAATATCTCAACCATGGCCCTCACTTTGATTTGAGGGCTTAGGCTCAAGAAGTGATGCCAAGGGCACATATTAATAACAGTCAAACTTTGTAGTCTCTAAAGGTATTATCTTGTCTATTGTTCAAGATCCAATGATCCAATTTATAGTGAATGATCCCTCCAAAAAAAAAATAAAAAGGAGAGAAAAGAGTATAATAGATGAATATCTATCAATGAAAACAAAACTTGAAGCTTAAGAATGGTTTTTTGAGTAACTCATACATACAAGCAACTTTGTCAGGGATATGGACTCTCACTAGTATTGAAGCAATGCTTGTGATTTTTGTGACTCTGTCAAGGCTATGGATGCTTGCTAGTAGCAAGGAAGCACCATAAACTAATTCCTAGATTCTTGATATTTTCATCTTATGACACACTATGGTTGTGTTAGAAATATGATTAAATTGAGAATTGTGGGGTGAATCAAAACAATGACCAATTTAAAAAAATATTAACAATTTAGAGTATTCCAAACCATTCAACAATGAATCAATTAAACAACGCATAAAAAACCATATGTATATGGGAACCCATAAAGGGATAAAACCATAAAAAACATGTTATTGTAGGCTACAACCTATGGTGACATCAACTTTTCTAGATCCAACTAGAAGGAGACAAAAATCTACTGAAGTTACAAGCACCCACTTGAAGGCAACACCCTCTCCTTTACCTTTAACATGCACCAACATGAAGGAGGCATTGACCTATAATGTGTAGGGACCAAACTAATTTTCCTAGTAGATCCCTCTTTCATCCATTTTCAAACATAGATGCACAGGCTTTCCTTCCATGTTAAACATCAGAATTATTATATTTTTATTTTAGCTCTAACTCAATTAGATATTCAACTACATCTAAAACATGCTTAAACTATCAACATTTCAATCAATCACATATGTAGAAACTATCTTTATTCTACATTTCTTTCCTCAAGAGTGGATCTGATCACTACTTTTTAGTTCTTCTTTGGAATCTCTTTTCTGCATTTTGTTACAATAACCATTAAGGGAATTTTGAGGTCTAAAATGGGATTCCTAAGGAAAAACATAAAATAATAGTTATGACCTTATAAAAGAAAACAAAGAAAACAATATTTTTTTGTATTTTCGACTTATCTCTTTGTCGCTTTGCTCAAATTTCAAGTGTGTACGCTAGTTGGATACACAATTCGATTTCACATTCAATGAATACCTTGTTATAGATCCAAATATCACTCTTGATGTTTGTGATGCTGCACTCATGGCCTACGGCAACCCCTCTTTCCAAACGTGGTCCAAATAATTTAAAAAACAGTGTTTTACTCCCTATACGTGGCATTACCCTAAGCTAAACACGTGTGTACGTGGTTCTGTGTATACCAAACCCAAGTATATGTCTTAAAACACATTAAAAAATTAAATCTCCTTAATTCCGAGTGGAGATCACGATTTTCACCTATTGATTACCTATTACTACCCGTGGCCCAACTGTTCCCAACGAATTCCCAACTAAAAAACTACTTTGGGAGAAGTAGAAAAGGCTTCAATGGGAAGGCCTAAAAGAAGAGAGAATAGAGAGAAAGATCACTCTGCTGAGATTATCCCGGACCAGGTCTAAAGATCCTTGTGCTTCCAACACTTCCCCCATTATAGGAAACCCTTGTTTGCTTGTGTTAAGATGTCTTTTTACTACTTGAGATATCTTGGAGTAAGTCATGGAAGGTGTTTGTTGAACGCTTGAGACTGGATGAATCCGGAGGACGCTTCCCCTAGGAGCCTGCGAAAGGATGACTTAGGTGAAATCATTCCTTTATGTACTTTAGTTATCTATAATAAAAGAAACACTTGTCTTGTTCCTGATATAAATCTTCCTCATGTTTATGATATCAATGTTATGATTAAGATATGAATGGTTGTTTTAATTGTATAACTAACTACCTTTCAATATGCTATGAAGATTATTTCTTTATGATGTTTAGTCCATATACTGTTGTGCTTTCTTGAATTGATGGTTTTGCAGGTTGAAGGACTAAAAGAGACTCCAAGAGAGTTTGGACCCTGGCTAGATCTTCTCAAATGAAGGACCCCCAAGTGCACCTCTCATCATAGAGTTTGTTTATATTAGCATCATGGTTGTGTGGAACATGTGTTTTTATTTATAGATAACCTCCGATCAGCTAGGGTATCAACCCAAGACCCTAGGGGAATTTATCCCTTAACAAAATTGGCAACTCTGCTGGGGACAACAATATTGTTGTTCCTGGTTTGGGTTTATTCAAGCCAATCAAGGCTCAACTGTTTATTTGCTTGCTGTTACTGTGTAGTCTATTCTTGTAGGAACTTGAATTGTAAGTTTGATTAGATTCTTCAGACTATTTTTTGTTTTTTCTTGTAATCTTTTAGATACGCTATTTTTCCAGTTTATAGAAGCGTATATACGCATGTTTCCTTAAGTAAACCCGCATATACACATGTTTCCTTAGGTTGAATAGCATATACAAGCAGCTGTGCACTAACACAGCCACGTATACCCTAAAATTTTCAAGACTTTTCAAATATTTTTGTTTCTGAAGATCTGTCTGCTGGTCTGAATCAGTCCTGAACAGTTACTTTTTTGTGTTAGTCTTTATTTTTACAACAAGTATATGATTACAAACTCTCTTTCATTGTGGAAAGTGTTGGTCTTATTTTTTTTGCTACAAGCGTCATCGTTTTTGTTTAAGCACAAAATATTTCTTGCTAGGAATCTTAGTTGCTCTGTTTTTCTAGGGCAGAAAGGCTGATTTCAATTTTTCTATCAAATCTTGTTTTGGTGACTTCTTTTCTTGCATGTCAAAGGTATATCTTTGTGATCATCTACTTTTCTTAATTTCCAAAAGTTGTTGATTCACACTTTCTTGAAAGTTGTCTTTTCGATATTTTGGTTTTTATTGCCAAGCTCTTGTTGCTTCTTTTTTATTATGAAGAGCATCTTGAAACACATTTTTGTTGAGTTTTCACCCGTTTTGTGTAGTCAACCTACAAAGTGTTTTGTTTCCTATTATTCAATCATAAAGTTTTAGTCTTGTTTAGAGCACTTTTGAAAAGTCACTTTTGTTTGGCTTTTGAAGAAAACTTCTTCAAAACTTGGTTTTGCTTTCATGAACTTTGTTTTGATTTACTTTCTTTTTTTTGAGTGAAGTGCATTTTTGTTTGTCTTGAAACTTTCTTTTAGTGTTTGGATGAAAATGAGCATTAGAAACTTATATTCCACCTAAACATCTTAAGTGGCAAATTAAAATTGATAAACAAGTTACTTTCATTTCTTGATTTAGAGTAGTCTTAAGTTTTGCATCAGCATGTACTCATTGCATTAGGATATATTTTTTCATCTTTTTAGGACATCGATATTTTTGTTAATTTTTTTGAGTGTGAAGCTTGAGTAAAATAAAAGAAAAGAAAAATTTGTTGATTTCTTTAAAGTTCCTCTGAACCTAGTAGAAATTTCTTTCATTGAAGAACAGAACGAGTGCATTTGCATATAGTTTGGTTTTTATTAATTTCTTTTGCATCAAAACACCACAAGTTTCATTTCTGCTTATCCCTTGACTTAAGAACAGCCCATTTAAAAACAAGTGCTAATTAAAATATACTAAAACTTTTTATAATTATCAAGTTAGACACACCAACAAGTTTTAGGATATTTTAGGGCCTTGGATTAGGTGAGTGGAGATAAAACTCTCCAAGGCCATTTAAGCTGTCAAACATAGGAGTCTGAATAGTGAGTACAAATCCAATAGCATTAGGGAGACTAGGAAAGCTCCAGATCTGGGAGTTAAGCACGAGGGTTTTTGAAGATAAGGAAGAGAGATACCCCCTCTCCTACTTGTCGGATCTTACCTCAAGACTGTTCCGCCTGGCTTCTGATACAAGTTGGTAACCTTAGTTTCTTCTCCTAGGGATCTACATAGGTGGCTGCAGAGGGGAATCCCGTGGCACATGAGGTCGACGTTGTATCACTCTCAACGGTACTATAGGAGGGAACCCTTGCGAAGCTTGGGGGCTTGCACCGGTGCAGGCTGTTGTTAGGAGGTCAACGTAACTTCCTCTGTTACCTTCACTGGTAGGAATGGGCCGTCATTATCCTAGACTATATTTTGAAGGCCCTTTACTTTACTTTCTTGTATTTTGGTGTCTGGTCCTCATCACTGAGAGTGAAAATACTTGAAAGTTGTTTAACTAGCTAATATATTTTAAGGACTTTTTAGTGTCTGCTCTGTGCTCTTAGTTGGCCTAGCTTTCATTTTTTTCTTGAGTCTTTAATTAGATCTTCATAAAAGATTCAAAGTGGTTGACTGATCAGTCTCGAAGACTTCGTGGTCTTTCACCACCAAGTTTAGAGCCTTCTCCTAGAAGGCGTAGACGTAATACTGCCGATGGGTTTCGTCCTGTGGTAGCTGATGCATTAGGGATTGATCCTCCTCTCAGGGGCATTAGTGTTTAGCATAGGCTTGGTACATCCACAAAACAAGAGAGGAACATTCCAGTTCTTTCTTGAGTTCTCTTTCAATCGGAAAACAACATAGAGGTAGAAGAACTCCCAGAGTCACTAAAAGCTCTGAATTCTCCCCTACCTTCTAGCTATCCAGAAGTATTATAATACGTTGGGACTTTGACGCATAGAACATCAAGTCCAGTTCATATTACGAAGTTACCATCAATGGTTACTACTGGAAGCATGGCTTCCACCATAGGTGCTACAACTATGCAGACTCCAACATCAATACAAGGGGGAGGAACTATTTCCATCTCCTCTGCATCTTTATTTGGGTCTTTTGCTAGCACATCCTTAGTTGGGTCTACTTCCATTCCTTCTATGAGTGGAAATTCACAAGACAATGCTTTTAGTACTAGATTCTTTTCATTTGGCACCCATTCACAGGGTATTCCATCAGTTCCATTTAGTGCCTCCACATCCATGATGGGTGGGTTGGCTTCATTTTAGGGTTTTCCTTTTGGAAGTGGTCATGTACCACATTCCAACCTGATGATAGGATATATGCCTTTTTCTTCTACATGACAAAGCAATAATCCTTTTCAAGGTTGGACTAACCCTGCGGTTAGTGTCATGGGAATTGGGAATCCGTTTTTTGGCCAATAAGGGAGTAGGCCGTACTCCACAGTTAGTTCATTTCGAAGTATTCCTCCCTTAGCTTCTACTTGGAATCCTTATCTGGGGTTATCGACTCATTATAATCCCTTAGCAGGGAGCTTCACTAGTTATGGAGGTTTTTCGGATGGAGTTGGTCAAACTTTGAGTTTTGCTGGATCACAAGGTCCACCTTTGGTTCAACTC
Source organism: Pinus taeda (assembly GCA_000404065.3). NCBI lineage: Eukaryota > Viridiplantae > Streptophyta > Pinopsida > Pinales > Pinaceae > Pinus > Pinus taeda. Next base: position 15,751 of record APFE030629800.1, read on the forward strand.
ATTCTGCTGGTTATTTCAGACAGCCTGATGCCTTCCAAAATCTAAGCCAAACTTTTCAGAACTTTGGGAGCTCCGCCCAGTCTGGGTGGAATCCCCAAGGTCCTCCTAGGCTTCCTTTTCCGGCAACATTAAACTTGCCAGATCTCATGAAATTAACAAATGATCCAATAAAATACAATCTGGCCTAGCCTCTGATCCCAACCAAACTCCCTTCAGACATTCCAAAGTTCGAGGGGAAGGGCGGTGAAGACTCGGGTGACCATGTGACCACATTCCATTTGTGGTGCTCATCAAACTCCCTTATCGATGACTTGGTTAGGTTGAAATTTTTTCAACGCACCTTGACTGGCAATGCGGCCAAATGGTATATAGAGTTTCCAGGGGGAAGCTTTACATCTTTCACTGACTTAGCTAATATTTTCTTAAATCATTTCCAGTTTCCCGTCTATTATGATGCCAGAATTGAACTTCTAGCCAGTTTTCATCAAGATATGGCAACCCACATTTCTAATCACATTCAAGAATGGAGATGGAGAAAGAGGCTCATTAAAGCCAAAATTCCTCCAGAATACAGTCTCGAATGGTTTTTGAAATATTTACAACCTGAAATCTCTAAGGATGTCTCCCTGTCCGGAGTCTATTCTGAGGAGCAAGCTATTTTTAGGGCCCAATAGTTAGAACTGATGTACTCTCAGTCTGGGATTCTACACAAAATATTGCCAGATGCTCCTAGGACTAAGGTTGATATGGCCAAGTTGAAGCCAGGTCCCCATGTGGATGGTATCGTTGGATCCGTAGACACAAATGTAGTGAACTTGTTAAACCAATTGCAGCAGTTGTCTTTACAAACTGCTCCTAATAACTAGGTCACGTCGTCTAACCCTTCGTTTTCCCAACCCTCTTCAGTTAATGCCATCCAATCTACCAACCCCAAGGGAAATCAAAATCCCAATGGGAAAAAGAAAGGATGAGGTAAGAAAAAGAGTGAAGATGCGAAGGGTGACGCAAATAAATCCCGCAATAATGTTGATGGTGGTAGAAATGAGTCTAGAAAGAAAGTCAAGTTTCCGTGCAAGTTATGCAATGGAGACCATTTAACTCATCTCTGCCCAAAGATTCGAGACACTTAGCACTTGTTAGGGTAGCAAGGGACTTCTATTTCTCAAGCTGTGTTAACCAACCCTTTTCGCTAAGGGAAGCAATTGTTTGCTGGAACAAATTCAAATCTTGGTACCTCTCTAGGGGGGAACCAGGAAGGGGCAAAATCATCAAATGTTTTCATGATTGGTTCTAATGTCCATGTCACCACTTAGTTGCGTGATTACGGTGAAGTTGAAACTTCCAAGGAAAAAACTACTCCCGGATGTACCGACCTTCATATTCAGCGACCCCCTGTCGAGACTATACCACGGATACCAAAAGGTTCCACTAAATGCACGACTATTAATCCAAATGCCAGGGCTGCCTAGAATTACTCCATTATTGAGGTTCTAGCTTAGATTCCATGCGCCATGTCTGCTTTAGAGGTTCTCCAGTCATGTCCACCTCAACAACGTTCTTTACTTTAATTGATAGGGGAAATTGATCCAACTAACTCTTTAGTGCTCACTTTCAACATGTTAAATGTCAAAAAGCGACTCCCTCATCATATGGCTTTTCAAATAAAGTCTACATACCGGAAAATTAAAATTTTTCATACCGTTATTGGTGAAGGAGCTTCCACGTGGATCATGCTGATGTCATGCTAGAAGGCCATTCGATTGCCTTCGGCTGTTCCTTCACCTACCCTCTTGACTGCATTTGATGGGCATTCTCATAAGCTGCACGGGATTATCCTGGCCTTTCCCATATGTGTTGGGGGGAAGGTTGTCAGTATTGAAGTAGAAGTCATTGATGCTAACCTAGACTACAATCTCCTCTTAGGAAGGAACTGGGTATACGAAATGAATGCTATTGTTTCGACTCTGTTTCATATCATTTGCTTTCCTCATGATGGGAAATCCTTAAGGTTGATCAATTGGATTATTGTCCAGTCGATCCTCAAGAACCTTTGGACTCTACTGTTCCTTTAGTGGATAACCCTCATCTGCCTACTAAGAATATAGGAGTTGGGATGTATTCTTCATTGATGGGTACTATTGATTTTCCCTCTCCTATTGCTAGAATCAATTTCGTTTCATCATCTAAGGAGTCTTCTCGTGAAGATTTCTTCTGAACTCATTATTTTTCAGACCCTTGGACCTTGCGTTCACATACAACAACATTAGCTAAAGGACAAGTTGGTGGAATGGCATTCCCTATGTCTGCAACAGAGCTTAGATATTAGTCTATCATCAACTCTACAGACAACCACTCTACTCCTTTCTCTGAGGAGGAGCTAGATGGTGGTGTGGCCCTGGCCTGGACCCTTGAATCTACCTCTATGATGGACTTCTTTGATACATTTTTACCTTCCAAAGAAGCAATCCTAGAAGTAATGATGTGTGTAGATCAACTTTGGGAAGACTTACACAATCGTTCATATCTTCTTCCTCCGTTGCAGGAAGTAGAATCTAGGTTCTCTGAGATCTTTACTAGTGATGTTTGTATGGTATCAAATCCTTTGGCTCCAACACACTTTCATGGCAAAGATAATATGTTGGTGATTTCAAAAACGATATCTATAAACATCTCTAGGAACCCTAACATGATCGAGAATCTCTTCATCAAAGTTGAATGTTCCCCTGAAGAAATTCAAATTTACACTGACCTTTTTAAGGAATTTCGAGATGTATTCGCTTGGTCTTATGAAGAAATGCCTGGCATCGATCCTTCTATAGTTCAACATGAGATCAAGACGTATGAAAACACCAAACCAGTTCATCAAAGGCTTCGACCGGTTAATCCTAGGAAAGAAGCAACCATTAAAGCTGAAGTAGAGAAGCTGCACAAGGTGGGTTTCATATACCGTATTCCTCTTATCGATTGGGTTTCTAATCCAGTCCCTGTGGATAAAAATCAAGGAAAAATCCGAGTATGCATTGAATTTAGAGACCTAAACAAGGCTTGTCCCAAAGATAATCACCCAACGCCATTCATTGATCAGATTATTGATGAGTGTGCCGGTAATGAGATTTTTTCCCTCATGGACAGTTTCTCTGATTATAATCAGATCTCTATCCGTCGTGAAGATCAATATAAGATGACTTTTATATGTCCCTGGGGTACCTTTGCATACAGAAAGATGCCTTTTGGTCTTAAAAATGTTGGAGCTACTTTCCAGTGGGCCATGTCATATGCTTTCCATGACATTAAACATATCATCGAAGCATACTTGGATGATCTAGCTACTCATTCTCGAAAGAGAAATGATCACCCTAGTCATCTTCGATTGGTTTTTGAGCGATGTTGATTTTACAAGATCCGATTGAATCCCAATAAGTGCATTTTTGCAGTTAAATATGGTTGGTTATTAGGGTTCATTGTGTCAAATGAAGGGATTAGGGTTGATCCCTTCAAGGTAGAGGCAATAATTCAGTTGCCTCCCCCGTCCTCAGTTTGGCAACTTCAAAGTCTTCAAGGGAAGGCTAATTTCTTAAGATGGTTTATAGCAAATTATGTTGAGATCACTAAAGGGTTTATGTGTTTGCTACGGAAAGGAGTCCATTTGTATGGGATGACTTTACACAGCGGTCATTCGATGAATTGAAGAAGGCATTAGTCTCTGCCCCGCTTTTGAGTCCACCGGATTATGGTAGGGACTTCCTTTTATATCTCGCTATAGCAGAATCAACCATAGGTATGGTTCTCGTTCAGCAAGATGATGCTCTTACAAAGCATGTGATTTATTATTTGAGTCAAGGCTTGATAGGTCCTAAACTTTGCTATTCTCCTATTAAGAAGTTGGCCTTGGCAGCTGTCCATGCTATCCAGTGGCTCCATCATTATATCTTGCTACGCAAAAATTTTGTCTTAGCAACGGTCAGTCCATTTCAATTTGTCCTCAGTAGGCAAGTAATTGGGGGAAAATATAATCGATGGATAGTCATTTTACAAGAATTTGATCTCGAGTTGTTGTCCGCCAAGTCTAAGAAATCTATGGTTTTTGCCAAGCTAATCTCTGAGCTGCCTTGTGGAGAGGATATTGTTTATGAGGAAAGTTTTCTCGACAAACATTTATTCCTCATCTCTTCAGTCTACCCTTGGTATGGAGATATCATTGTCTATCTCCAGACTTCGAAGTTCCCCTCTACTTTCTCTAAGGATGAATGTCGAAAATTATGTCACTTGGCTAAAAATTATGTTATCATTGGTGATACATTATATCGTCGAGCAGTTGATTCAATCCTTCGGCTGTGTTTAACCCTAGAGGAAGTAGATTCAGTGCTCAATGACTGCCACAATGGAGCTTGTGGTGGTCATCTTTTAGGCCTTGCTACAGCTCAGCGTATCTTGCGTGCCAGCTATTTTTGGCCTTCGCTCTTCAAATATTGCGTTGAAGCGGTCAAACACTGTCACCCCTGTCAAATCTATACTCGGAATATGTGCACACATCCAGCTCCTCTTTTTCCCGTTGCCACTGTCGGTCATTTTACTAAGTGGGGTTTTGATTTTATAACTTTTAATCCACCTTCAGTAGTGAATCAAAAGTACATTATCATGTCCGTAGACTACTTCATGAAGTGGTTGAGGCCATGCCCACTTATAAAAATGATAGTGAAATAGTGGCATTGTTCCTTTTTAATCAGATTATCTCAATGTTCCATATCCCGAGAGAGATTGTCACTGACCATGGCAGTCATTTTCAAAATCAACTAATGTCTGAATTGGCTCTCAAATTGGGTTTCCGGTAGGAACATTCATCTCCTTATTATCCTCAAGCCAATGGATAGGTTGAGGCAGTGAACAAAACCCTCAAGATGATCCTACAAAGGATGATCAACAAAAATTGGTCCAATTGGCATCAAATGTTGTATCCGGCTCTTTGGGCATACCAAACCTCCATAAAGACTGCTACAGGTTTTACACCTTTTCAGTTAGTTTATGGGATGGAATCTATCTTTCCTGTTGAATGTGAAATCCCATATCTTAAGTTAGCTGTCGAGCTCCTTCCAGAGACTTCTAATCTCAAAGAGCGCCTCCTTCATTTGGAACATCTTGATGAGCAGTGTCGAGATGCCACCACAGTCAATGAGGCTCATAAGAAAAGCGTTAAAACTCAGTACGAAAAATCTTTCTATCCTCGAGTCCTTTCTGAAGGCGACCTTGTCTTGATCTATGAGCAAGATAAGGGCGCCTTGGGGGCAGGCAAGTTCAAGCCTATGTGGTATAGTCCCTTCATAATTAAATGAGTTTTAGAAAAAGGAGCGTATGAGCTAATCGATTTTGAAGGAAACAAGTTGGCAGAGCCCCGCAACGAGCTCTACCTCAAGAAGTACTTTGCTTAGGTAGCAGTTAGGCAATGGCTTCTTTGTATATTTTGTATATTTGTACATATCCCGTTGAGAGTTTCTGATATAAACACTTTTTGGTCTACTGTGGCAGGTGTTGATGGATGACTTGGTCTATTTTGGATTCGCTGATGGTGCTAGTTGGCACACTCAGAACCTCGCTTCCGCAACTTGGGTACTCTACTATCCAACTGGTCAGTTGATGGTATCAAGGGGAGTATGGATTGGTCCTGCTTCAAATAATATGGCTGAGTATATTGCAATCATTAATTTACTATCCAAAGCAATTTCTTAAGAAATCGATTCGTTGGTAGTTTATCTTGATTCACAATTGATCGTGTCACAGTTGAATAACATTTATCGGGTAAGGGATCCATGTTTATATCGCCAGTATTTAAGGGTGAGGTTGTTGCAAAGAACATTTACGTATATTAACTATTTTCACATTCCAAGATCTCATAATTGGTTAGCTGTTTCTATCGCTAATCAAGCATTAGACTGGCACATCAATCATTCATCACAATAAAATCAAGCATCAAAAAGTCGAATTGTATATATATATCATAAAACATCTCGAGTGTACATAAGTGTGTCCAAAATAATATACAAAATTCGGACTCAAATGCCCATAATCATGTCCATTACATCTAATGCCCCAGCTCAGGATGAGCGGCTAAGTAGGCAACTACTGCATTGCCGACAGACCTAAGAGTGCGAACCCGGTGTTGTGGCATTCCAACCACATGACACTGCATATCTACAGGGAGATCCTCTAAGGCCGCCATCGAAACTCGGTGAGTTAGTCTCACCAAGTGCTGTTGAAATGTATGTAGAGGTTGCTCTGTATCTGCAGTTGCCTCTTCAGCCCCTCGGCCGCGACGTCCATGCCGTGGGACCCATTTGGTCGCACCGGCCCAATATCTGGAACATCATCATCATATGAGTCATTTGAATCATATCAAAAATGTTTTTCAAATTTTATTATTCTACTTGAAAAATCAGAGAAAAAATCATAAAATCAAAAAACACTTACCAATGTTGCCCCATGTTGTGTTCGGTGGTAATACTAGATCGAGATCTCCTCAGAAGTCCAACCCAAAATAAGGGTAGTCATATATGGTGATGATCTACTGCTCCCACCAGGAGAAGAAGTCATCATCAAATGTAGTCTGTGGGACATCCCCGCCTCCTGGACGTTTCATTAAGTCAGTCCACCTGCCTATTCGTGGATTTCGTGGGGTGCTGATTGAAACCAATACTCTAGGAAGAAGTGCAGGGACCCTTTCAAAAAAGAAAGAGCACAAAATAGTTCCATATCTGAAGTTTTTGGTTTTCCCTCTCTTGATGGAAGTTAGCTGGCTATTCAGGCTGGCCAGAAGAGGAGTACAACAGTCAAATACGGTGGTGAGACAATCTACCGCCAAGCTCATGGCTAGCTGTGATGCTTGGTGCAGAGAAGCTGATCCGTTCACTCTAGCTATAGTGAACAGTATTATCCTCACCGATAAACTCTCCACATGTTTGATGGGAATTTGACTTCCAATATTTTCTGGATGTCCCAAGCAATATATATGTACATAGTCCTCGATCGAGAGACTACCTTGTGACCTGCCCCTGGAATGTACTACGTCTCCCCTTCAGGACAGGCCTGCGATGAAATAAATGTCTTCCACTTTTATCTTGAGTGGCATCTGGTCAATCATAAATGAATCATCCTCGATTCTCTAGTAGTGAATGAGCATTTCAAGTAGGCGAGCATTTGCTTTCATATTTAGCATTTTAAAGAACTTTAGCAAACCTCATCCCTGTAAGGCATCCAAAGCATTAGGAACATTCATAACCTCATAATCCACTGAGGTATGCTCTCTTTCTCACAAAGTGACTGGCATCCTGAAGAAAAAATGAATTTAGACTGTTAGTTGTTTTGTTTGAAATGTTCGTGCTGTATACGCGGGTCCATTTTACACACAGTCGTGTGTAGGGACTGTGTATATGTGGGTCTCATGTATCCAACCCGCGTATACACCGTGGTGAAATTTTTGACAGAAAATTCAACGGTAAAACTTAAATTGAAAATTCTAAAACTAGTCACAATTGAATGCAAGAGAAGTGTAAGGGTTACCTGGTGATTTTGGAAGGATCTGAATGGTTGAATTTGGCATATGGAAAAGTTTGCTCCTTTTGCTCCTCTCATTTTCTCTCAAAATCAAATGGTGAAAATGGTGAGTCAAAAAAATATTTTATAGGCTTTGAAAATGCAAATTTTTTTCAAAACTTGATTTTGTTTGGTCTCATGTAACTTTTAACTTGGGAGCTTGGAATGTCGAGAATGGTTTTATTTTTAGGACATTTTGGATGCTATTACAATAGTTTCGAGATAGTTCCATGACTACTGTCCCGTCATGGAAAGTATCATTTTCTCACTGGCATATAGGTTAGCGAAGCCATTTTTCCGTTACATTATGCATACTAGCCTCCATTTGTCGATATACTAGCCATAGGGTCGATCCCATCGTGTTATGGTTCGTAAACCATATTCACTCACCAATTAATAAATCATGACGCGATGGTAGAGCCATCCTATTCATGGGCATCGTAGTGAGCACCTCACTGACATTTGTTGCCCATGTTTCTTTGATCTGAGTAGGCTCAGGAGTCCTCTGCAACCCCGCTATGACTTATGCGATGAAGACTCATTCCTCTTTGCTTCTTCACTTCATTCTAGCCTTATACCTTGAAGGCCCCTTTGTGTTGAGTTGTACTACTGCATTGCATTTTGACCACTTGCGCCTTTTGGCCTTGAGCCAACTTCACTTGGACTCATGTTTAAGCCAACTTTTGACCATGACGACTGCAAAATCAAACTTGTATACCCTTGACTTCTGCAACTTGACACACCTTGACCCATGGAAGGAACACACCTTTGAGTGTCTTTGACTAGTTTTCACCTCCCTATATTGAGCATAGGATTGTTCCAGTCCTAGGAACTAGATCATATGCTTCACCGACAATCATTCTTTCCATTGTACTATAGAATTCTTTTATTTTTTTTCCAGCTTAAAGAAAAAGACAAAAAAATTATATATTCCAAAAAGAGCGAGAATAGGACAATATTTTCATTTATTGTTGGCAGCTAGAGTCAGTTGTGTTGCCCTTGCACAAAGCACTCAAAAAAAAGTCTCCTCTGTTTGGGCGGGATTTAGTATGACTTAGGTACACCTTAACCTTGTCATTGAGTCATTTCTCCCCCGATTGGTTATCTCTTCCAATCATATGGAGGGTTCGTCCGTGCCTCCTGCACGACGAACTTATACAGAGTCATCATATGCTGCCACATAGTCACATTGAGTCGTGCTTTTGTTTAAGGGAAGTTAGCCTAAGTCGGCCTCTCTGCGATGTCTCTTGACTCATTTTTCAGTTGACCATCCCTGGTTGTCAGTGTCATGTCTATTATCACATCAGTTATATTGGTCCTTTACTCGTGCCAGTTTGAGAAGGTCTCCACTGACTTCTTGCTGGCAGGTGTTGTCCTTATCGACGACAACATCTTGCTCTGAGGACAAGCCTAGAGCTACACCTTAGCCCTATTTTCATTATTGATAGGTCACCTTGTGCTCAGCATCGATGAGTATCATGGGTATTTGACTGAGTGGTTTCCCTTGTGTTCGACATCAGCTTACATTATCACACATTGGGATTCTTGCAGTACCTTTGTTTCCATTTGACCTTATTGGTGGATACCTTGCCTCCATGTCAGCTTTCATTATTTGTTGGCTCAGAGGGTTTCTGTCATGCGCTAGCCACATCTTGTGTACACTGGAAACATGCTTCGGTCGGGTTACTACATCTTTTTTCATCTGATTTCCTCCACATTATTGGCCTACAGGTTACACTCGCGCTAGATTGATGAAGGATGCCTTAATGCCTTCCTTCTAGCGGATCTTTCCCTATCGACTACGACTCATTGCTCTAGCGCAAAGATCTAGAGTCCTTTTGGAAATACCTTGGGGTTTGTAGTCATTAGTGGCAGATCCTTCGCTATCGACAGTGGGAAACCATCATTGTCTCCTGATTGATAGATTCTTACAGGTGTTCGACTTCAGCTCATCTATTCACACTTGTTATATTGTACTGAGTACCTTGACGCTCATTATCATTATCGGTGAGTAGTCTCGTGTTTTTTAACGGTATACATCAATGACCAGTAATAAAATGACTTCTCACATGGTTAACTTCAAATCATTTATTCCCATGGTGTAGAAATGTACTATAGTGGTTAGTGAAGACCTCAGGTTGCATCAAGATTCATTGGTTCACTTGATAGTTGCTCTTGTTGCTGCTAGTTGATACCACTCCACCTTATATGTTGCAGTCATTCATGGAAACATTCTATATGCTAGCACCTGAGTTTATAGTGTAGTACCATCTTACTCCATGATGTCCATTTGGTACCTTTTGGGATCAGTCTTTGATATTAGTGATCCACTTCATCCTTCACCATCATTGACATTCTAATATGTGATATTTAGACATGTACTTGTTCGATCATGATAAGATGATTCATTATGTATTTTCCAATCTTTTATACTTGTATGCTTAGTGGATCTACTTGTACTTGATATGCGGACATGATGTACTTTCTCTGAGCATGGGTAATGCCTACCTCAGACAATGTTTCTTTCTGATCTCCTTTTGTGGCTTGGCAAGCTAAACTCTGGTGAAGTCCTTCCCAGTTTTTGACAGATCTCCTTTCCATGGACTTGCTTAATACATTTCGGCCATCATGTACCCCTTCTAACCTCATATATTAGGGGGCATCTATTATAGCTCCAAATCTCACTCTTGATGTTTGTGATGCTACACTCATGGCCTAGGGCAACCCCTCCTTCCAATCCTGGTCCAAAAAATTTTAAAAACAGTTTTTTACTCCCTATACGCGACATTTCCCTGAGCTAAACGCATGTGTATGCGGGTCTGTGTATACCCAACCCATGTATATGTCTTAAAACACTTAAAAAAATTAAATCTCCTTAATTTCAGGCAGAGATCACGAGTTTCACCTGTTGATTACCTATTAGTGCCCATGGCCCAACTATTCCCAATGAATTCCCAACCAAAAAACTACTTTGGGATAAGTATAAAAGGCTTCAATAAGAAGGCCTAAAAGGAGAGAGAATAGAGAGAAAGATCACTCTGCTGAGATTATCCTTGACCAGGTCTGAAGATCCTTGTGCTTCCAACACTTCCCCTATTATAGGAAACCCTTGTTTCCTTATGTTATGATGTCTTTTTACTACTTGAGATATCTTGGAGTAAGTCATGGAAGGAGTTTGTTGAAGGCTTGAGACTAGACAAATCCAGAGGACGGTTCCCCTTGGAGCCTGCAAAAGGACGACTCAGGTGAAATCATTCCTTTCTGTACTTTAGTTATCTATAATAAAATAAACACTTGTCTTGTTCCTAATATAAATCTTCTTCATGTTTATGATATCAATGTTATGATTCACATATGAATGGTTGCTTTATTGTATAACTAACTACCTTTCAATATGATATGAAGATTATTTATTTATGATGTTTAGTCCATATACTATCGTGCTTTCTTGAATTGATAGTTTTGAAGGTTGAAGGACTAAAAGAGACTCCAAGATGGTTTGGGCCCTGGCTAGATCTTCCCAAACGAAGGACCCCCAGGTGCACGTCTCATCATAGAGTTTGTTTATATTAACATCATGGTTGTGTGGAACGTGTGTTTTTCTTTATAAATAACCTCTGATCTGCTAGGGTATCAACCCAAGACCCTAGGGGAATTTATCCCTTAGCATACTTACTATTCATATTATATCTATTATGAGTACTATTGAGTAGATTGACAAAAAGAAAAATTAAAAATACACCTAAACATGTTAGAAACATATTCTTTCCATGTATTTATACTTTTTCTTCGTGTGGATATACTCAAAAGTGTAGAAAGTGGGCACTTGTTGGATGTGAAATGATATTCTGCATCTAATGATTGTACACACTTGAAATTTGAGTAAACCTTCTAGGATTTAAGTAAAATATATAACTAAAAAAGGTGGTTTTCTTCTTTTTTGTCCAAAAATATTCTCCTCTCGTGATGACATCATTATCTTGAATCCTATTGGTTTCCTTAAAGCTGAATTTGTTGGTACATTTTTCATTTTGAGTCCCATTTTTAACCTCAAAATCCACATAATGCTCGATATCTCATATTCATACACTACCTATATCCTAATTTATTCCATATTCACTAATTCCTTTCTATTGTATCATATCTTGGATAGGAACTTTTCTTGCTTTCATCATTTCTAGTAGCTCACACTATCATTCGTAGATCACATCTCTAATACACGTAGACCAAACTATTACTACATTGTCGTCATTTTCTTTTATGGCTTTCACCCTTTATTTACCATGGGTATCAATCCATGGTATTTACCCATGTTATTATTTTCTAATCGAATAAAAAAAACCACACTCCATTCTATCTAGCCTTGGTCTTTCCTACCTCCTTATTCACAATTCTTCATGGATTCAATAGTGCTCAGGAAAAATTCCACGACTACCCTGAGCCTTCATGCTAGATAATCAAGATTGATGGTGGGAACCACAACCTTAACATTTATTTCAGTTCTCAAGTGTCTGGATCACCAGTTCTCTCAACACATTGTTCTAACTTGATTTTTGATGGCTAGTGGACTTTGTCTCCACAAATTCAAACTATAACCTGATGTTACCTAAGGTGGGACTATAGATTTAAATATCGATCATTGCCTTGTTGTCGCTTGTCTATGCCTCATGTCAACTCAACTACCAATTGTTGATATTCTAATAGGCTCTTGGGTACAAATATTTTATATCCTAGTCTAGGGATTGTGACTAATGCTTTGCCCCTTACTCATTGTTTACACCATCTATGTTATGAAACTAGCTCAAGAAAAGATAGAAGAGATAGATCCACACCTTAGAATTCAGCCTCTTCGAGGGGGAAACCTCCTCTACATTACATAAATGAACAGTTCTTGGATGATTCAAATGATAAAACCTCCTTTCTATATATAGGAGTCTAAGGAGTCACAATATAACCGAGCCGACCTATCAATAATAATATAAAGCCACAAAAATAAAAATAGAGGGATTCTATGGGGCACAATAATAACAATATGGGGACAGTAGGGGCACAACAGTATTAATAAGGGGTACAACTACAATAGTTCGAACAAACTCTTTCCTTAAAGGATCCTTAAGGATTAAATTGTATCTATTCTAGCTATAGGAGGGGGAAGATCAAATACACCCATTAAGGAAGAGTACATCCTGACTCCTAGATTCTCGATAGGTTGACGAGGACTATCTACCAAGGGAATGGTAGAATCTGAATTTGCCCGAGGATCACCTGGAGAATAATCCAATTGATCAACTTTAACAATTCGCCCTTCACGAGGAAAACAAAAGACATGAAACACAGTCGAAACTATGGCTTCCATTTCATAAATCCAATTTCGCCCTAAAAGGAGATTGTAATCGAGGTTGGCTTCAACGATTTCTACTTCGACATTAATGACATTTCCTCCAACACATATACGAAAGACCAGGATAATCCCATGTGGCCTATGAGAATGATCGTCAAATGCTGTTAGGAGGGTGGGTGAAGGAACAACCGAAAGCGATCCAATTGCCTTCCAACATGACATAGACATGACACACATGGAAGCTCCCTCATCTATAACCATCCAAAAAATATTGGTTTTCCAGTAAGTAGACTTTATCTGGAAAGCCAAATGATGAGGAAGTCTCTTCTTAACATTATGCATATCAAAAGTGAGAGCTAAAGAATTATTTGGATCCACTGCCGCCATTACCAAAAGCAAGGCACTTCTTTGAGAAAGACAAGATAGAGTACCTGTAAAGCAGACATCGTGCATGGACTTTGAGCCATATATTCTATAATGGAGTAGTTTTGGGCTTCCCTAGCACTAGGGTTGATAGTTGCGCATTTATCGGAACATTTTGGTATTCGGGTATAGGCTTGGTAAAGGGTCACTCAATATGAAGTGGGTCGGTAGTTCTGAGAGCATATTTGTCCTTGGATGTTTCAGCTTTACCATAATCATGTGACCGTGTGGCCACATTGACGTGAGAACCCATCATGAAAACATTTGATGAATAGTCTCCCTCTTGGTTGCCCCCTGCAGAGGTACGAGGATTTGAATTCACGCTAGCAAGAAGTTGCTGCCCTTGGGGAAAAGGGTTGGTTAACATAGCTTGAGAGCTAGAAGTCTCTTGTTGTACTAACAAGCATTGAACATCTTTAATTTTAGGGTAGAGATGATTCAAATGGTCTCCATTGCATAACTTGCATGGAAACTTAACTTTCTTTTTAAGCTCATTTCCACCCTCACCAGCATTATTGCCGGGCTTATTCACATCACACTTCCCATCTTGATTATTATTTTTACCTCATCTCCTTTACTTCTCATTAGAATTTTGATTTCCTTTAGGGTTATAAGATTGGATGGTGTTAATGGAAGAGGGTTGGGAAGGTGAAGGGTTAGATGATGTGACGTGATTGGTAGGAGGCGTTTGTAAAGACAACTACTGCAATTGGCTCAACAGGTTCACTGCATTGGTGTCTATTTATCCAATAATACCATCCACATGGAGACCTAGCTTTGATTTGGCTATATCAACCTTAGTCCTTGGAGCATCAGGTAAGATTTTCTGAAGAATCCCAGAATGAGAGTAAGTCAATTCTAATTGCTGGGTGCGAAAGATAGCTTGCTCTTCATAGTAGACTCTGGACAGAGAGACATCCTTGGAGATCTCAGGTTGTAATGATTTCAAGAACCATTCGAGACGATATTCAGGGGAAATTTTGGCTTTAATCAGCCTCTTTCTTCACCTCCATTCCTGAATGTGATCAGAGATGTGAGTTGCCGTATCTTTATAGAAATTGGCCAGAAGTTTAGTTCCGGCATCATAATGGATGGGAAACTGGAAATGGTTTAGAAAATGTTAGCCAAATCAGCGAAAGTTGTAAAGCTACCCCCTGGTAACTCTATATGCCACTTAGTCACATTGCCAGTTAAGGTGCATTGAAAAAGTATCAACCTAATCGAGTCATCGATGAGGGAGTTTGATGAGCACCACAAATGGAATGCGGTTACATGGTCGCCTGGGCCTTTAACACCCTTACCCTCGAATTTTGGAATATCTGATGGGAGTTTGTCTAGGACTGGAGGCCAGGTTGGATTGTGTCTGATTGGATGATTTGTCAATTTTATGAGATTTGGCAAATTCAGGGTTGTGAAAAAAGGAAGCCTGGGAGGACCTTGGGGATTCCACCTAGATAGGGTGGAATTCCCAAAGTTCTAAAAAGATTGGCCTGGATCTTAAGAAGCACCAGGCTGACTAAAGTAACTAGCAGAACCCTCTAAACCAAAAGGTGATCCTTATGGTCCAGCAAAATTCAGAGTTTGACCAACTCTACCCGAAAAACATCCATAACCAGTTCCCTCCTAAAGAATTATAAGGAGCCGATAACCCCTGATAAGGATTCCAAGTAGTAGCTAAGGGAGTAATACTTTGGAATGAACTAACTGTGGAGTATGGCCTATTCCCTTGTTGGCCAAAAAATGGATTCCCAGTTCCTATGCCACTAACCACAGGGTTAGTGCAGCCTTGAAAAGGATTACTGCCTTAACTTGTAGAAGAGAAAGGCATAGATCCTATTGTTAGGTTAGAATGTGCTATATCACCACTTCTAAAAGGAAAACCCTAAAACGAAGCCGATCCACTCATCATGGATGTGGAGGCATTAAACAGAGTTGATGGACTACCTTGAGAATGGGGGCCAAATGAGAAAAATCCAGAACTGGATGCATAGGCTTGGGAATTTCCACTCGTAGACGGAATGGAGGTAGACCCAACTAAGGATGTGCTAGCAATAGACCCAAATAAGGATGTAGAGGGGATGGAGATGGCACCTCTCCCTTGTACTGATATAGGAGTTTGCATACTTGTAGCACTCGTGGTGGATGCCATGCTCCTAGCAGTGGTCATCGAAGGGATGTGTGTGTAATAAATTGGACTTGACGGTCTATGCGTCAAAGTCCCAACGTATAATAATACGTCTAGATGATCAGAATTTAGAGGAGAATTTGGAGCAAGTAACAACTCTGAGAGTTCTTCTACCTCAATGTTATCTTCTGACTGGAAGAGAACTCAATAAAGAACTGGGGTGTTCCTCTCTAGCTCTGGAAAAGTACCAGGCCTATCCTGAACACTAATGCCTCTGAGCGGAGGATCAATCTCTGATGCATTGGCTACCACGAGGTGAAAACCACCGGCAATATTTCCCCTACACCTTCTAGGAGAAGGCTCCGAACTTGGTGGTGAAGGACCACGAAGTATTCAAGACCATCTAGGCAATCGGTCAGCCACTTTGAATTTTTTTATTAAGATATAATTAAAGACCCAAGAAAAATGAAAGCAAGGCCAACTAGGAGCACATAGAACACACAAAAAATGTCCCTAAAGGATATCAGCCAGTCAAACAAATTTCAAGTATTTTCACTCTGGGTGATGAGGACCACACACCAAAATACAAGAAAGTGAAGTAGGGGCCTTTCAAAGATATTCTCAGATAATGACGGCCCAGGCCTACCAGCGAAGTTATCAGAGTAAGTTACACTGACCTCCAAACAACAACCTGTGCCAGTTCGCGCCTCCAAGCTTCGCAAGGGTGCCCTCCAAAAGTACTGTTGAGAGTGATACAATGTCGACCTCAGGTGTCATGGGATTCCCCTCCGCAACCACCTGTGTAGATCCTTAGGATAAGTAACTAATGTTACCAACTCGTGTCAGAAGCCACGCAGAACAGTCTTGAGTTATGATCTGACAAGTAGGAGGGGGGGTATCTCTCTTCCTTATCTTCAAAAACCCTTGTGCTTAACTCTTAGATATGGATCTTTCCTTGTCTCCCTAACACTATTGGATTTGCACCCTTTATTTAGACTTCTATGTTTGATAGTTTAAAATGGCCTTGGAGAGCCTTCTCTCCACTCACCTAATCCAAGGCCCTAAATATCCTAAAACTTGTTGGTGTGTCTAAATTGACAATATAAAAAATTTCTAGTATATTTTATTTAGTGCATGTTTTCAAATGGGTTGTTCTTAAGTCAAAGGGATAAACATAAGTGAAACTTGTGTTGTTTTTTGATGCACAAGAAATTAATAAAAACCAAGTTATATGCAAATGCATTTGTTTCATTCTTCGACGAAAAGAAATTTCTACCAGGTTCTAAGTAACTTCTAATAAATTAATAAATTTCTCTTTTCTTTTGTTTCAGCAAGCTTCACACTCACAAAAACTAACAAAAACTATTGGATGCCCTAAAAAATGCACAAACTACCCTAATGCAATGAGTATATGCTGATGCAAAAAACTTAAGATTACTCTAAAACAAAGAATGAAAGCAAATTTTTTATCGCTTCTAATTAACCACCTTAGATGTTTAGATAGAATATAAGTTCCTAATGCTAATTTTCATCCAAACACTAAAAGAAAATTTTAAGACAAACAAAATGCACTCTCATTTGCAAAAAGAAACCAAATCAAAACAAGGGAAAAGAAAGAAACAACCAAGTTTTTTTTTTTAAGAAGTTTCCTTTTTCAAAAAAGAAAAAACATAACTTTTCAAAAGCACTCCAAATACTATTGAAGACTTTGAGACCGAAAAATAGACAACAAAAACACTTTGCAAGTTATCAACTCAAAATGGGTGAAAACTCAACAAAATAGGTGTTTCAAGACGCCTTGAACAACCAAAATTTAGCAAAAAGAGCTTGGTATCAAAAGACCAAGAAAGACAACTTTCAAAATCGTCACTCAACAATTTTCAAAAAGAGAGAAAAGCAAATGGCCACAAGATGCAATTTTGACACAAAGCAAGAAGATCACAAGGTTAAAGTTTGTCACAAAGATTGAAGCCAATCTTTTTGATCTTGAAGACCAGAACAACCAAGATTCTCAAGAAGAAATCTCGTGTGCTCAAACACAAATGATGACACTTGCAACAAAGCAAAACAAGACCAAAACATTCCATAACAAGAGAGAATTTGAAACCATAAACTTGCTGCAAAACAAAAGACTGACAACAAAAACTGACTGCTCAGGGAATACTTAGACCAACAAACAAATCTTCTAAGACAAAAAGTCTTGAAAAAACTCTTGGAGAATTAGGGTATACAAAACTGTGTAAATACACAGTTGCATGTATACGTGATTCTACCCAAAGAAACCTACATATACAAGGGTTCATATGGGGAAACATGCGTACATACACCTCTGTAACCTGACAAAACTGCATATATAATAGTTCACAAGAAAAAACAAAAAAGAGGTCCAAAGAAACTACTTAGAATTAAAGTTTGAGTTCCTACAAGAACAGAAAAATCAATTATAGCAAGAAAACAAATCTCTGAGCCATGATCAGCTTAAATTAATCCAAACTAGGAACCATAGTACTGTTGTCCCTGGTGGAGTCGCCAATTCTGTTGAGGGACTAAGTCCCCTAGGGCTTTGGGTCAACACCCTAGCAGAGCGAGGGTTTATCTACAGTAAAAGACAAGTATTCCACACATACATGATACTTAAATAAGAAAACTACCCAAAGGGAGCTGCACCTAGGGGTCCTTCATTCAGGTAGGTCCAGCTAGGGTCCAAACCCTCTTGGAGTTTCTCTCGATCCTTGAAGATGCAAAATAGCCAATTCAAAGATGCATAACAATATATGGACAAAGCATCATATAGAAATCAACTTCATAACATATTGAAGGATGGTTAATTATACATTGAAACAATTATTCATATGTAAACCATAACAATAACATCACATGCATAAAGAAGATTGATTTAGGGAACAAGACAAATATTTCTTTATTGTAGATAACTAAAACAAAGCAAGGAATGATATCACTCGAATCTTCGTATTACTGGCTCGAAGCAGAACCATCCTCTGGGTCCGTCCAATCCCAAGTCTTCAAAAGGCTCCTTCTATGACTCACACAAGGATATCTCAACTAGTGAAATGACAACAAAACTCAAGGAAACAAGGGTTTCTTGTGACGGGGGAAGTGTTGTAAGCACAGGGATCTTCAGATTTGATCAGGGATAATCTCAGTGGAGTAATTCTCTATCTTCTCTCCTCCTTAAGGCCTTCCCATTGAAGCCTTTTTATACTTCTCCCAAAGTAGTTTTTTATTTAGGAATTCGTTGGGAACAGTTGGGGCCACAGGTACTAATAGGTAATCAACAGGTAAAACCCATGATCTCCGCCCGAAATTAATCAGATTTAATTTTTTTAAGCATTTTAAGACATATACGTAGGTTGGGTATACACTAACCTGTGTAAGCACGCATTTAGCTCTGGGCAATGTCATGTACAGGGAATAAAACACTGTTTTTTAAGTATTTGGACCAAGTTTGGAAGGAGGGGTTACCCTAAACCATAAATGCAACATCACAAATATCAAGGGTGAGATTTGGAGCTATAGCACCAATAACCACATGCCACATGTCATTCACATCACCTACCATGTGTCATCCATGTCACCTGCCATGTGCTATCCACATCATCATGTAAAACCAATTAGAACCTCTCGTACATCCTCTACTAATGTTTACCTACCACATGTATTTGAACATATCACTCACCAAAGATTCATTTGGGCATCGAAAAATGCCACAACCACCTTTCATGTGTGACACTCACATGCTACCATGGCATATCTCTACTGTCATTAATTCCATGTCACTCCCACATTCTTCCACATTATCTATTTTCCACTTGTTGTGCCATATCACTCAATAGAGGGCCACTTGGCCACCTAAGAAAGTCAAATCCACTTTCCATGGGTCATCTTCTCATTCTTCCACATCGTCACCTAATCTATGTGTACCTAACACTTAATTTCCATGTCATTTCCACTTGGAATATACATGGAGGAACCACTTTTCCTACCACATTTGTTGGCCACTATTGGTTTCTCATCGCTATATTGTGTGAAGATCAAGTCTCACCAAGTGGTCCAATAATCATTTAGATTCTTAGGCAAAGAACCCTATGACGAAGGGTTATGACCAAGGGGATTTTTAGTGCACCACCTGCTACTCACTTCTTATCACTTGTTGTTGTTGTTTGCACATCAAATGGACTAGGCAGTCTAATAAGCACCTTGGAACTTTAGCTCGACTAACGATGGTTAGGAGCTAGGACTCGTAGCTTATCGTTCAATTAATTTTTGCTCATCACTCTTCCTATTGAGATTATTTTTTATTATTTAGTACTAATATGGTGTGGATGGACCCATGTTGGAACCATGACCAACTGTAAAACTCTGGACACCACATATCTCCACAATGGTATGATATTGTCCACTTTTGGCCTAAGTCCTCATGGATTTGTTTTTGGGCTTTACGCCCAAAAGGCCTCATACCAATGGAGATATTTTTCCATCTTTATATACCCATGATCCTCCCCACTTCTAGGAAATGTGGGACTTTGGTCGTATACCCAACAATCCTCCCCTCGAACAAAGGACCATCGAGCCTCCCCTCAAACGATTATCTATCTGTCCACTCTCTACCAACCAGGATTCTCCGCTCCAATGCGTTGGAAGCACACGCCTTACATGGAGCACCACCTGCCTCGAGAGCTTGCTCTATCTTAGGTCAACTCCTCTTCACCGTGTTGGGACCAGGACACGTCCGTGAAGAATCCGGAGCACACTGCCTGTCTAACCGAGTTCATCCATGGATCCCATCGTGATATTACTGGGGCCCAGCACCATCGTTCGACATTCCGAGGATTCGTCCACTTGGCTAACTTTAGAAATTGGCTCTTATACCAGTTGTAAGGACTTTGGACACCACATATCTCCACAATGGTATGATATTGTCCACTTTGGGCCTGAGCCCTCATGGATTTGCTTTTGGACTTACCCCAAAAGGCCTCATACCAATGGATAAATTTGTCCATCCTTATATACCAATGATCCTCCCCACTTATAGTCAATGTAGGACTTTGGTCATATACCCAACAATCCTCCCCTCGAACAAAGGACCATCGAGCCTCCCCTCAAATGATTATCCATCCATCCACTCTCTACCAACCAGTATTCTCCGCTCCAATGTATTGTAAGCACACGGCTTACATGGCAGACCACCTGCCTCGAGAGCTTTCTCTATCGCAGGTCAACTCCTCTTCACTGTGTTGGGACCAGGAGGCATCCATGAACAAATCCGAAGCACACCACCTATCTAACCGAGCTCATCCACGGATCCCATCGTGAAATTACTGGGGCCCACCACCTTCGTTCGACATTATGAGGATTCATCCACTTGGCTAAGTTCGGGGCATGGATCTGATACCACTTGTAAAACTCTGGACACCACATATCTCGACAATGGTATGATATTGTCCACTTTGGGCCTAAGCCCTCATGGATTTGTTTTTGGGCTTTACCCGCAAAATGCCTCATACCAATGGAGATATTTGTCCATCCTTATATACCCATGATCCTCCCCACTTCTAGTCAATGTGGGACTTTGGTCGTATACCCAACACCAACTAGAACCTTGCTTGAACTAAGTAACTTAAAACTGGATTTTCTTCTATCTCTAAAGGATTTAGGAAAGATTCCATATACCATTGGAAAGCATTTTGACAGAGCTATATAACTAGACAATTTTACTACCCTTTTTATCAACTCAATTTCACATTAAGTCCTTTCAAAGATAGAATATTAGATCTAATTGACCTCTACACTTGTGACATCATCTCAAGCAATCTGCAACCACACAACAATTAATGAAAATAGATACCTTGATCAATAATGACATTACTAACATCATGAAAACACAACAAGCTCCTCAAAAGTGTCCCTCCAAGCTTGACATCAATGACAAAGGGGGAGACTATTGGCAATTTGTTGTTATCATTAATGTTAATACTAATCATTGATGTCAAGCTCAAGGAGAGCCTATTGAGGAGCTTGTTGTGTTTTCATGATGTTGGTAATGACATTGTTGATTAAGGTATCTAGTGTCATTGATTGTTGTGTGGTTACAGATTCTTTAAGATGAGCCCATAAATGTAGAACAATTTGATTGGATAACCTATATTTGCAAGGATTTTTCCTATAGGTGACTTGATTAAAAGGGAATGTAATTTTTTTAGTTAGATAACTCTCTCAAATACATTTCCAATGTTATATGAACTTTTCCCAATTTCTCTAGAATTAGAAGAAAGTTCAGTTTTAGGCTACTTAGTTCAAGCAAGATTCCATCTAGTCATGGTTCTAATGTGTGCCATTCATCACCAGATCAATGGCAAACGATAGAAAAAAAAAGGTTAGGAGGAAGAGTGACAGACAATGAGCGGTGAAGCAGTAAGTTGCTAACCTTAGCTCATGATCATAGGGAGTTAGGATAAAGTGCCTAGGTGCTTATTGGACCACCAAGTCCTTTTGATGTGTAAATTGCAATAATGGGAAGCAAGCATCGGTGTGATAAAATCCCAAGTCATAGACCGTAGTCAAAGGGTTCTTGACCTAAGGAAATAAATGCTTATCAAGTTATCATGTGAGATCTGATCTACACACAGTGTGGCGATGATGAGTGAGTATTGGTTAGCACAGATGATAGGACAAGTGGCACCTCCACATAGATGCTAGGTGGCATTGACATGGACACCAGATGGAAGGTATGTGTGGCTCATGTGATGACGTGGTAGCATGAGGAGATGGCACATGGCATATGGGTTTGGAATTTTTTGGTGGCTAAGTCGTTGTTTCTAAAGTAACACATGACAATCATGTGGCATGATAAATGGTAGAGAGATGATGAGGAAGCATGTGAGAGTGACATGTGGATATTATGTGGCATGATATTTGGTAGAGAGATGAACGTGGTAGCATGTGAGAGTGACACGTAGGTGGATTTTTCATTTTTGGATGGCCAAAGGGACTATTTGCAAGTGACATGTAGTAGTAGATGTGGTAGGAACACGTTAGTAGAGGAAAAATAGCAAGTTATGATTTGTTGTAAAGGATGATATGGATGATAGAAGGTAGGTGATGTGAAAACCACATTGCATGTGATGTGAATGGCATTTGGAACATGGTTTTTGGTACAAGTGGATATGAGCTAGAAGGATAGGACACATAATGCATGCTAATTGGTTCACGTGGACATCACATGGAAACTTTGGATGCCTTGGGATCTACATTAGGGATTGGTTTTGCATGGTTTTTCAATGTTAATTTATTTTGGAAAAATAGTGAGCCCGAAAACCATTAGGCATTGCCCAGCCCCTGGAGAGAAAACATTTGCATAAAATTAAGGGTGGTATAGTAGCGAGAACTAGACATAGAATTTTTATGTCAAATGGTAATAAGAATAAAGTGGTATAGTTGTAAATAAACCATCAGCTATCTTGTAGATGGTGTAAAAATGAGCAGTGAGTGACAAAGATGTGGTCACACCCCCAAAAATTAGGAGCTAACATATGAGCACCCATGAGCCTATTGGCCTATCATCAATTAGATGTCAAGTCAATATGAGATGTATATAAGGGTTGACAGAGCTTTGACTAGTGTTTAAATCTATAGTGACTGTTATGTGGAATTTTGCATTTATGAATAAACACAATTTCCCTAGGTGGGTAGCTACACCTAGAAAAACAGATTTAAAGTGTTTAACCTTTTTTTATAGAAGATAAATAAGACAAGGGACCTACTTGTTATCTTTTTCTTTCCGTTTGTCTCCTTTGTATGGCTCTCGTCACTCCTTCTCGAACTAAATCTGCTTGACAAGTACCTGCAATCATAAACAGAGGACAAAAACCAATCAAAGCAAGAGATCTATATACTATAAGAAAATGGAATCGAAAGCATTTAAACATATAATCATTTCACATAAAGACAACAATATGGGAAAAGGTGTAAACAACTTTATTAAGTAGATGGAAGATTTACAATCGTGAAGTCTGATACAATGTCACTCCTCTAGCTTGAGTTCCATCCAACATCACATCAAAAGCACAACACTTCGACAACATAACAATACTTGCTTACAATCTCAAAGCTCACACCAACAATATCTCATTATAGATTCTCAAAGTCCAACCCCTGATCACTATGATGAGTGCTCAATTTATAGGGAAATGGAGGTGGTTTTGTCATAAATTGGGCATTGAATGGCTTTCCAATTTGGGAGTTAGTTTCCATGGAGGAAGGGATGAGAGTATAGGAGATTATTTGATTCATTCCCTATCCAATTTCGAGCTCATAGGGGAGGATAAGAGGTGTGAATATTCTAGAATGGTATAGAATGAAAGAATATTCCCAAAACCCTACAAACATTTTGCTCAGTCTCGCCCAACACAGGTCCAAGTGGGCCTACGTGCTTTACATCACAGTTACCCCTGACCAAGGCTACACTGGTCCCTCAAGGAGTTATTTCAATATGTCTTCAGGCTAGGAAACTCTCAAGAATGATGGCATTCAACGTGATGACTTTTTTAGGGCATGTAGCAACAAAATTAGGGTTTGATGAGCCCTAAAAGTACAGATCTGAATGTTGGGAGTGATGTGCCCAAATAGACCTGTACCAGTTTCCCCCTAAAGCATGAAGTTGAAAATAATAATGTTGATTGATATGATTTGCGATGTGATGAGGAGGTTCTGAAGCGGATGGTGACCTGCATCAATTATAATACATAATATTATCATGATATTTTGGATTTTTCATGAATTGCTAAGGGAAGGCATACCCATGCTCAACATATAAACTTTCATTACATGTACATATATAGTCATCTACAAATATAGACCCATGATGGGATGACCGTCAGTGTAAAGCCATCATACAGATGATTTAGTGCTCTCCTGAAATCACAACCTGGATGGATGAAACTAGATCTGGGGTCTTCTATCTCGTCTAGTCATTCCCTCAAGTATAATTCTAACCATGTAAATATGTGATATGGAGTTGAACATGGGAAGACACCATCTCATTACTAGCCAATGATGTAAGCCATTAACATATGTGAGAGAATCACCAATAATGGCAATGATCCTCAAGGTACTGCAGTACATTCTGCATGGTGTGAATGGATGTTTTGATTTCGAACACCATACAAAGTCTTTCGGTCAAAGGCCAGTGATGTCAACCTATCACTGGAAACGAGAAACTTTCCATTGATGTATGCAAGCCTCAAGGTACTATAACGATGTTTCTAAGTCAACTTGTTGGATAATGTGCTGGTGTCGACAAGAAGCGACTCATCGCAGGAGGACCTTGATGTATCACACATCAACAACAAGAAACGAGTGTAATTATTTTTGGAGACAGAATGTGATCGATGACACAAGGTTCAGGAATGGCAGTCTGAAAATGAAGGTTTATGAGTATTGCAAAGGATGAATTTTAAACTGAGTGACTTCTCCTGAACATGTTGACAACACTGAATGAATTGGCAGCATTGACCCAAAACCAAAGTAATAGATGGTATGATAGACCATAAGTGTGATAACTATCAAGCAGACAACCCAACCCAAATAGTCATAGAGATGAAGTGAAAGTGTCATGTTCAAGAGTGACCTTCTCCCATAAAGTGCTTTACCCCTTTCCAATTTTCCCCAGTCATTGCTGACCACTACCTCTTTATTTCTTATCAAGCATGAGGAGGATAACATATGCTTGTTGTAGAATTCCACACTTTAGGTGAATGCATCACTATGTGATGCTTTAAGAGTCTCGCAAAGGTGAAACGTTGTCTTGTCATGATGGAAATGTTTGTCGCTATTTGATGTTTTAACGAGTATAACGACAATGATAACTTGATCCTTTTTATGTTTAAAGAGTTTGAAAAGGGACAAAAAGAAAACTCCACAAGTTATTTTTCATAGATTTATCTCTCAAGTCCAGAAAAGCATAAAATAATATGAGAGAGATCCTATTGACCATGTTCGATCAACGTATTCATTTTTAATAATTAATCTATCTCAGTTTGGAAAAGTTTTAAACCTATGCTAAGTAGATGTTGTTTCCAATCCATTAATGAGCTGAAAAGGACAAGCACTCGATAATCTTTTCATATTTTGAGAGTCTGAAAAGAGATTAAAGAGGACTCCACTTACAGGAATGAGTGGTGTCCAGGATAGCAACTCATTTCAGTGATGTTGGAACTTCTCCAAACATGTTGATTTATGTGAAGAGGCTGGCTAATAAGACCACTCATTGCAACTATTCCTCAAAAAGTGTAAAACAATCAAGTGAAAGTGTATGATCGGCCAAGAAGATAATGGCGATGGAAGGAGAAAAACCAAGGCTCATCTAATGGAAGAGGCTGATAGAATGGCAATAACGAGGGTTAAAATGGAGATGGGTTCATTTTTACACAAGCCTGAACAATAGAGAACTATGTTTGGATTCAGTGTCATGTTTACACAAGCTTGAAACAAAAAACTATGCTTGTATTCAGCTTCATTTTTACACAAGCTTGAACCATGAAAAAACTATGCTTGATATTGGTTTACATGCCCCCAACATGAAGACTCAATTCTAGGTGCATGCCCTCCAAGATTCATTGCATTCACCTAAGAATACTACTTGTCGCTATCAGGTGGATGTAATGAAGGTTCGTTTATGAGATCAAGTGAAAGACTTGACTAGGATTTTACGAGATCTAATCAAAGACTTGAATTGGAACTTTGCTCCAAGGGACTTTGGTTCATTTTTAAATGAGCTTAACACAAGACAAGAAACTATGCTCAGATTCCTTGTTTCATTTTTTAACGAGCCTGACACAAGACAAGGAACTCTGCTCTAATTCATTGTTCATTTTTTAACAAGCATGAAAAAAGACAAGGAACTCTACTCTGGGACCTATTTCATTTTTTAATGAGGTTGACATAGTAAAATAACTATCCTCATATTCCTTGTTTCATTTTTTAACGAGGTTGACACAAGACAAGGGACTCTCCTCATAACCTTTGTTTCATTATTTAATGAGGTTGACACAAGACAAGGAACTTCCATCATACCCTTTGTTTCATTTTTAATGAGGTTGACACAAGACAAGGAACTATCATCATATTCCTTGTTTCATATTTTAATGAACTTGACACAAGACAAGGAACTATGCTCATGGGACATGTTTAATTTCTTAATGTGGTTGACAGAGTAAAAGAACTATCCTCATAACCTTTGCTTCATTTTTTAACAAGGTTGACACAAGACAAGGAACTATCCCCATATTCCTTGTTCACAACCCATAAGAGGTCATGACTTCCAAGAGGTTCTCATCAGATGGGAGAACAATGCTCTGGAAGGGATCTGTAACATGGAATCCAAGATCTAGTTCCAACTCACCCAATACACAATGTACAACATCATGGAATTGATCGTTAGTTGATGTAGGCATGGAACAAGTTTCCACGTAATTGAACCATGGCAAGGAAGATACCATTGGGAGAAAAGGACCATTTAGGGAAGACGGTTGACTGGAAGCCATATTTGAACCGCGAAATGGAAGCTGGTCAACAATGACAATTCTTCCTTCATGTGAGAAGCACATCAGTTGAAATAGTGTTGAAACAATAGCTCCCATGTCATAAACATAGTCGCACCTAGGAAGTAAATTGTAATCTAAAGGGCTTGGGACTACCATCACATTGAGATAAACAATTTTTCCTCCCAAAGTAATAGGCAACTAGGGAAGGATCCCTAATGGTTGACTAGTTCCTCTATTAAAAGCCGACATCTTCTAGGTAACAGCCACAAGCAGCAGTGAACCAAGCCCTTGCCAAGTAGTGAAGGAATGGATACTCACAATGCACCTTCATCTATAATAGTGCCAGGTACAATCATATTACAAACATGTACTATGAACTTGAAAGGAACATAAGAAGGAAGACGACATCTTGCTAGTTGATTCCAATCAAAGGAAGTGACCAAACTACTTGGAGGGGGTACCGTAAGAATGGGAGAATTACCCCCTTGAGTTATAAGAACTGGAGGATTTTCCTCCTGTCTTGATGGAACATGAGGGTTGCCTCCAAGCTCATTTGGAATCTGAAGAAACTAAAAGAACCTAAGTGGTATCATACTCACTCTCTATGGGAAAGGTATAGTTAACTGAAGGTGGAATCAGGTCAACTATTACCTCGACCTATGATGGGTCAAGTATAGACTCATGGGATTCACATTCAGAGAGAGTGGGTTCAATCGATGGTTGATTTGTGTCATTCACTTTATCAACTAGTGAAGGATTAAGGGAGAGCCTCCTGTAACTAGATGGAAATTGTTGCAGTGAAGTAGGACGATTATCCAACACTATTTTGGCTTCATCCAAATAGGTTCAAAGGTGAATGGCGTGATTCCCTTCACTTAACCTACAGGGAAACTTAACTTTACCCTTCTTTCCATGAACTTTACTACCACTAGTTGATGGTGTATCACCAACATGATCTCTAGAAGTTGATGACATAGGAAGATCTGAATAAGAAGACCATTCTTCTAAGATCTGAGGAATATCAGAGAAATTTTGAAGAAGATGGTCTCTCGTACAAATTTTGCAAGGATATCAATGTTTGTGAGGCTTATCCAGTGATTTCTCATCAAACGTTTCATTCAAAGCAATGGTTACTTGGTCCCCCCCCTACTGAATTTTCTTCTTCTTCTTCTTAGCCACCTGATTACTAGTGTCAATACTTCACTAGGTGAAGGGGAAGAAGGGGAGGAACAAAAAACTGAGGAAGAAAGCAAAGGGTCAACTTTAGGACCAACTGGAGGTTGATTTTGTCCAGTTGGAGGAGTACTTGATTGCGGAGAAATCATGACATTATGAACCAAGGAGGTTGAAAAAAACAATACTGGCAAGCCAATGGTAAATCCCAGAAGGGACAATGTAGCCATACAAGGAGTACCAATGTTTCCAAAAGGATGAAAAGTACTAGGATTCCCATCAAAAGGAATTCCTTGATCAGTGGACTTCAGAGTTGTTGCCATAGGTTTCAACCTAAGATCAACTAAGGAGTGACACTAAGGATGTTATCTACAATCAGTTTATTTATTTTAATCAAGATAACATAACAAAACAAAATAGGGATAATCTAGGAAAAAGGATTACCAAGCAACTGTGAACTGCAGAATACCTCCCGGCGAACCAAGAAGTACGGGCAGGAAATCTCCCCGAATGTTGTGTTCGGTGTATCAAAGTGTACAAGGTGGTTGACTCGATTAACTAAGGATGGATAGAAACATAATGTAGTCCTCACATAAATACCCAAAAGTACGTAGAGGCCCAATCCGAGTTAGCACTATCTAATCTGAAAGCGCATAGTGAGAGCATTCCTTTATACTTTACATACTAGAACACCACCCTATATACCTGAAGGTACGTGGACGAGCTACAATATACTTAGATACGTGGAATGAGGTATCACACTAAGAATGTATCTTATACAAGTTAGTGACAACTCCTATGTTTAAAGATGTCAGAACATTCTCTAGCCTAGACCTCTAAATGTTATGCATTAAGTTACAATGCTCCATTAGGTTAATTGAGATAACTTTTCAGTTGATATTCTTAAGAATTTGCCTTTCAAGGTTCACCACGCGATGTATGTTTGCAATTCCTAGAATGCAACTAACATGAGAAACCTTCTTTCATTCAATTAACAATGAAAACCATAGCTAGTAAGGGATAGAGAAATCAAATCTTTGACAAAGAGAAAAGGGCACACCTACTGCAATTTCCCTAACTATTCCTACCAAGCACTCAAAAACTACAATATGAAAAATGCAAGTTTTTCTTTTCAATCCCTTTAGTGTTTATATGAACAAAAGGGAACTCAATGCACAAACAATCAATCAATACTTTTCACAAGAAACGAAGACTTTATGACAATTTCTTTTTCATAGAAATGAAGACTTTACAAGACTTCATTTTCAAGAAAGACTAATCGATATAAAATAAATTTGACAATGAATTGTTAATGATAAATAAAACTCTTAAGAAACACTAAAAAATCAAGGTCAAAGTAGGCTAGGAGAAGAGATACAAGTTGATTTCAGAACCATAGAAACATTAACCTTTAAACAAACAACTTCAGAAGAAAAATTAGGAAAATCCAAGCCAAAGATGGGTTTTTAAGCTTAAGGAGGATCATCGCAAGTCTGAATGGGAGATAGTGCACTTCAGAGCACTATCCTCAAGCCAAGGGTGCTCTATAACACTCTGTGCCCTGACCAAGCCTGCGTTGGTGCCAGAGAGACCATTCAAGGTACTTTCAAGCACAAATTTTGACCAAAAAACACTTCTACAAGGCTGAAATAATATCAGTGGAGGCAAGTAAAGTATATTAGTGTGTACTAGATAAGGATAAACTACCTAGAATGATAATCATTCCCAAGTGGAGTTGGCAATTTGTTATGTGGAATTTTGCATCTACGGATAAACACAATTTCCCTAGGTGGGTAGCTACACCTAGAATGACAGATTTAAAGCATTTAACCTTTTTTTATACAAGATAAATAAGATAAGGGACCTACTTGTTATCTTTCACTTTCCCTTTGTCTCCTTTGTATGGCTGCCATCACTCCTTCTCGAACTAAATCCGCTCAACAAGTAGATGCAATCATAAACAGAGGACAAAAACCAATCAAAGCAAGAGATCTATCTACTATAATAAAATGGAATCAAAAGAATTTACACATATAATCATCATACGTAAATACAAGAATATGGGAAAAGGTGTAAACAACTTTATTAGCCAGAAGGAAGAGTTACAACCATGAAGTCTGATCCAATGTCACTCCTTCAGCTTGAGTTCCATCCAACATCACATCAAAAGTAAAACACTCCAGTACCATAATAATACTTGCTTACAAACTCAAACCTCACACCAACAATATCTCCTTACAAATTCTCAAAGTCCAGCCCCTGATCACTATGATGAGTGCTTAATTTATAAAGAAATGGAGGTGGTTTTGTCGTAAATTGGGCATTGAATGATTTTCCAATTTGGGAGTTAGATTCCACAGAGGAAGTGGTGAGAGGATAGGAGGTTATTTGATTCATTCCCTATCCAATTTCGAGCTCATAGGAGAGGATAAGAGTTGGGAATCTTCAAGAATGATCTAGAATGAAATAATATTACGAGAACCCTATGAAGATTTCATTCAATATCACCAAGAATAGATCAAAGTGGGCCTAGGTGCTCTGTAGAGTAGGCTTGAATGGGTCTAAGTGCTCTGTAGTGCAGTTACCCCTGGCCAAGGTTGTGCTGGTTCCTCAAGGAGTCATTTCAGGATGTCTTTAGGCCAAAAAACTCTCAGGAATGATGGCATTCAATGTGATGAGTTTTGTAGGGCATGTAGCAACAAAATTAGGGTTTGATGAGCCCTAAAGGTATTGATCTGAATGCTGGGAGTAATGTTCCCAAATAGACTTGTACTAGTGACACCCTAGGTCATATGGGGATTAAGTTTTAATATAAAAATACTAAGTCCATAAGCCATCAAGTCATCATGCTATATCAATGCATGGAGAGAAGTGGTGATCCCAACACTAAGTATTTTTATAAAAATGTTAAGGATTTGATGCACACAATCATTCTTGAGGAGCTAGCATTAGGAACTCACAGAAGTTGTCACAATTGGTCTGAGAACCATTGAATCCATGAAGAAATATGAATGAGGAGGTATATGAGAGAAAGGTTGGATAGAAGGGAGCATAGCATTTTTGATTCATTAAGCGATGGATACCATGGGTAAAGAACATGGATTGATAAACATGGAAAAACCACAGAAGAAGATGAAAACATTGTATTAATGGTTTGGCCCATGTGTATGACAAAAGGTGATCTGTGAATGCCAGGGGAAGGTACTATAGAAGATAAAAATAACTATAGTTCTTTTCTAAGATATGCTAAAATAGAAATGAAGTCATGAAGATGGCCGAAACATGGAATTCAAGAGAGTTTGAATGTGAGATATTGAGGTTTTTGTAGGAAAAGAGAGAAAAGAGATGCTAGAATAGATCTGAAAATTTGTAACCAGATTCGGGCCTAAGGATATAGATGTAGAAAAATTATAGATTATGCTCTAGATATACTTTAGAAGAAAATTTATCTCTGTTGTATAGGATATTAAGAGGATCATAGTAACAAATAAGAAATAGAAGGAATTATTGCAAGGATGCAATTACAAGGATCAAGACTGAGATAAATTAAGTAGAACAATTTTTATCATGAAGGGTCAATAATAAGAAGCAAAAAGAATGAATGAAGTATTGTCTACACAGTTGAATGAATGATAAGGTCATTATGATGAACGAGAATCCATGTTAGTTTCACTCTTAAGAATGATCTATGAAAGGCTAATCACTAGTTAAATCAATATCCGAAGCTTGATAAGAGTACCAAAATCCTAGATGGTATTCTCTGGAATCTAAGACATCCTCTCATCAAGAATGGTCTAGGCTATGAAGGATAATAAAGAACTAATAAATATGAAGGCAAAGAATCAATCATTTATGTTGAAATAGTCAAAGGACTTGATAGTAATGCAACAAAACAAATTAGTAGCATCTAGGAAATTTTAATAACAACCATTCAAATAGTAACAAATATCAAGTGAAAAATCAACAACAACGAAAGGAAAAAGAAAAAAATATAACTCAACAACAACAATGGAGAATTCATAACAACATTTAGAACAAGCATATAGAATGAGGGAAAGAATAACATATATTTTATGTGCCTCAAGGAAAAAGTCATAAAAGACTCAAAAGCTTCCCTTCTCATAAGAAAATTAATCACAAGCTTCAAAGATTTTTCCTTGGCCATTATTTTTCTTGCAATATTTTTGGACATAAGGCAATAGATTGTAGATTTTATGAAAGAAATAAAATTATGTTGAACAATAGTAGCGAGAGAGCATATAAAATATTCAAGGAATGGATATGTAAGCAAAAATTCTATAAGTTATGGTATGAATGATTTCATAAACTACTATTGTTTTTCCCCCTTCTTGGCTCTTTTTGAATGCTAAATACGTAAAAATTTTGTGATAAGGAAGGAGATGGTTGAAATTAGCCAGTTGATCCTTTAAAGAAAACCAATCAGAAGGAAATCCGTTAGATAAAGAAAAAATGAGAAGAAAATGTTGTTAACATAAACTAGAATAAAAGGTATAGGAATTAAAAGAACGAACAACACATGAGTTAGCTTTATGTGCTCAATATATAGATGATCAGTGGAATATAGATAATGGATGATCTCATCATATGATAGGAGATAAAAATAGAGTTCTCTTTCTAAATGACACGAAGGGTGGAAATTTTGTTCTTGGAATTGACACATCAACTAAAGTAATGGGAAGAGGAAAAGTTAGTCTTCATAATAAAAGGAGTAATGTTGACAATTTCCTACTTGTTAAAGGCTTAAAGCACAACATCCCAAGTGTACTTCAAGTGATATATAGAGAACATGAAGTCACATTGAACTCTATAGGATGTAAAGTTAGGAAGGAATACTTTGGAAAATTAATAGAAAAATGGATAAGGACTATAGATAATATATTTGTGTTGAAACAAAGTAAGGGAAATAATAATATGTTGTCGGAAATATCTCCTTCACATTATCAGTAAAAGGAGAAATACCCAATTGTACTTCATCTCACCATATTTAACTCAGAAGGTGGACTAAGAGAATAGGAATGTTGTCCACATTAATATACATGCCTAACAAAGGAAATGAAGTAGCAGATGCAGTTATAACTTCAAATGAAAAGAGTCACCAGGGAAATGGAAAATGCAAGGAAAAGACATGAGATAATAGTTGGATGCTAAGATTCATATGATTTGGAGGAATCAACAAGTTAGAAGAATCAAGAAACACAACAATCCATTAATCAACAGAATAATATATATTACACAGGATGACATACAAAAGAATAAGAAGAAAGAATTGCTTAGCACATCGTTTCGGTCTAAATTATCTAGTCACAAGGAGTCATTGCTCTGTGAGTCTTTCCCAAAACCCAACAGGCCATGCGTGAACAAGGTTGTAATTATACGTATCCCTATTACATGAAAAATAGAAATTTAAAAGAAAGGATGATATATACTACCTCTTAATTGAAGAAGTAGATGGTTGGAGAAGCCAACTTGAGGGAATACACCATAAATTCTAGCTCCTAAATGTAGAGCCAAATACCTGCACACAGTCAACCAACATGAATAGGAAAATTCTCCTTGTAAAACCTTGTTAGCAAAATAATAATTA
Organism: Pinus taeda; assembly: GCA_000404065.3. Taxonomy (NCBI): domain Eukaryota; kingdom Viridiplantae; phylum Streptophyta; class Pinopsida; order Pinales; family Pinaceae; genus Pinus; species Pinus taeda. The sequence goes on from APFE030629800.1 coordinate 49,563, forward strand.
ATAACTAATGAATATTAACATATAATACTTAAAGGAAATCAATATTAGGGAAAGGAAATGACTTTCATTATGATAGAAAAATGGCACAATAATATAATGGTATACCTTCACATGAAGTCTCCTCTGTTCCAACTATAATCTTGGTATCCACCTCTAGCAGGGATAGCCTCAACAAAACAAAAAATATCTCATTATATATTTGACTTTCTCCTTCTCCTTTCCCCTTAACATGACTATTTTATATAGGCCCTTTTCCTTCTCTCGAAGAATATATCTAGACACCTTGGGGCATGAGAAGCTAAAGATATTCTACAATAATTCACCCATAGCCAACTCATGAACAAATCAGTTCAGTTCATCTCCCTAGAAATGAGAAAATATAGAAGGATTATGAATTTTTTTGGTTGAAAAAGGAAAATATGCACGCATTAACTGTAGTTATACATATGAATAGCAGGAATGTCACAAGATGTAAGTGGATAAACAATGACATTGCTATCTAAGAGGAAAAATCAATGGAACAAGCTATGCATCAAGGTCAACAAGGAAAAGTTATTTTCAATATGAATCAACATGGGTAAAATAGGCTATAATAGATTCCCCCTAATGCATGATATCAAAAGAGGAACTAATGGATAAAATTCATTATAAAAATAACTCAGAGCTAAAAATGGGAGGAAGGATCTATGACTTCAATGATTAATCATAGTAACTCAAGTGATGAAATATCAACCCTACTGCTATCATCCTTGAGTTAGTGTTGACGGTGTTGGATCCACCAACAACGGGATCTCCCTGGTATGAAGTCCGAACTAGACTTCACACCATTTGGTGTGGGATTCCAATTCGGTACAATGGATCAGTTTCCATTGTCTTAAGGATTGTCATTAGCTCTTGTTGTTCAGCACATGAGTGTTATTATTGTAACTTCAAAAGCAAGGTGAGTATGCCTGGTTAGTGTGTAATGTAATTGTGTCTAGGTTCTCTTGTTATAAAGAGAAAGAGTAAAATTGAGGCTCTAGATGAGAGGTAGTAGTACCACCCAACGAGAGACACAAGTGAATAAACAAGGGCTTTTCTAGCATCCAGTACAATAGTCCATAGTGGATGCGGTAGTCATTAAAACCAAAGTGAGGGGAGCAACACATACACCACCCAGCGCAATAGTCCACACGGATGTGAGATCGCTATAACCAGGAAAACAAAGATGGTATGTTGAGTATCCTATGCAGTAGTCCACAATGATGTGATAACAATGATAACCAATACACAAAGATGGTATGTCTAGTATCCCACGGAGTAGTCCATAGGGATGAGGCAACGGTGATAAGAAATACAACACATCTTCAACAATGTAAGTACTAAAATAATGAAATTAGTTCAACTATATTAGCACAAGATAAGAAAACATGCATTACAGATATTTGAAGAATAGTCTTACAAATGGATACAAAACATGCATGAAAATGTGTTGGCCTTGACAGACTTCTAAATTAAGAAAATGTTCCAAGATACATTTGTACACCATACATCACTAGTCCCAGTAGTGGTACATTGGAGCCACTGCTCGCTCCTCAAAGAACAGACTATATACTCTCAAGGCTATGTGGGACGAGCCAAGGTGAAAATTCCTCTACTCATACAATGAGGGGATATATATAGTCAAGGGGGATGATTGACCCATGTGACTCTTGCACTTCCCTCATGACCATTCAACATCCTATGACTTTTCAACTAACAGGACTCTTCAACTTCATGTGTGCATCCCTTGGACTTTCACTTTACTTTACATTTAATTACAATAAGTATGGCCCATAGTAGTGATATGGCCGAGACACCTCATGACACAACATGACCTAACACTACTGACATGTATTAGATGACAGTGGTGTCCATGTCAAGGTGTTGCACTGTTAAGTGATGGATGTGCTCTCAGTGTGTTGTTTCTTCACCTCTGCATGGTTAAGTATTGTGGGGACTTCGATAGTCTTGGTATTTCTTGAAGGCTGTATGCATGTAGTCCTTTTTCTTGCTGCTCAATGTTCTTTTTACATCCTTCCAGCTACAAGAAATTCTTCTAAAATGTGCTTCTTGTTCATCTCATTCGTCATCTCATCCTATTCCATCAATGTACTAGTTCCTGCAATTCACTCATGATGTGATGACATCAAATCCAAAAATATCCTAGTCTAGAATGATGCATTTCTTTCTATGTTTGGTTCCAAGTGATTGGGAGGGAGGATAGGACATTGAAACTATACAGAGCACAACTTAGTCCGGGGTGACAGAAAAATCTGCACAGTGATCACTGGGAGGCAGAATCAAAAAGTGATAGTCGCCATTATTAACTACAAGATGGGAGCTTGAGGGGGACATCTTTTGCACATTTTCTAGAGTGAAGACAGAGCGCGTTTGCAAAGGGATTGCTGGAAATTTATTCAATGTTTCCAGAGGGAGGCTTAAGTGGGGCTGTAGAGGGACTGCTCATCATTTCTACACAATTTCTGAAGGGAAGACAATGCAAGCCACTTAGGGGACCAGCTAGGATTTCTACACAGTTAATTGGAGTAGTGCATGACAGGGCTACAGGGGAGCTGGTAGGTATCTATGTGAAATTCTCCAGAGCAAGGATGACAGAGCTACTAGGACCTACTGATCATGACTACACGATTCTAGACAGTGCAAAGGAAGGCAATAGAGGCCCTGCTAATCATGACTGTATAGTTTCTAAAGGTAGTGTGAGGTAGGTAGTAGGGAAATCATTTAGGTTTGCACATTTTTGGAGAGCATTGCAACCCCAAGTCCCAATTCCGTTCTAGTTTCTAGTATACCAGAGCGAGGCTTAATAACTGTTCTTGAAAAATGCGTATTCAGTTTCGGCATGGAGGAAATTTCTGAAAAGTTCTGCGGGGCGAACAAGTTTCTCACTTCTAGGATTATGTAATGTAGCTGACCTGGAGGATAACCTCAGGAGCTGTGTAGCTCTAGGAAGTAGAACGGGCTCACTTAGGGCTGAGACTGCTTATTGCAACTCATTTTGGGTTCGACTGAAGGAGGTTGTCCAGTCGAGCATATTTGCAGGAAAATGGCTAAGTGTCGAAAGCAAGTGAATTTGTGTAGACTGACATTGTGATCATACACATAGCATATTTGATGACAAGACAACATAGACCAACATCCACTCAGTGAAATTATCTTGGAACCAAGAGCGACAAGTGCGACACTTGCAATAGACCTTCGAATGACCCTGATGACACTCGTGCGACTATTCTTACAACTTTTTGTGTGAGTACGACCGATGTTCATAGAGTGAATGCAACTCATGCACACAAAGACAAACCTCAAAATCGCCATAACAAGATCACAATAATGACAAAGCAATCCATATGCCAAAAGACAATTGATGGTCAAATAAGAGAAAAGGTGAAAAAGACTCCAGAAGAGCTCACAGGGTGAGCCCGAGTGTTTATAATCATCAAAGGAAAAACTAGGGAAGGCTCCAAAATTTGGATGTAGGCCAAAATTTTGGAGGGTGTTGCGGCCGCTATAACACTTGGTGACACACAGGTTGAATACTGACTTCTCTATTTGGGTTCTTTTTCAGTGCAGGGCCTTCGTCTTTCAATGACTATTGATTTGTTGTCTAGATCACTTCGGATTCCCCACTTACCCCATGGATAGACATGGTTCACCTTGTAACAACTCAATCAAACACAAAAAAATACTCATCTAGATCCCAATGTTTGAAAATCAAGAAGGATAGTTTAGCTTGCGAGCTTGAGATTTTCGGAGTAAAAGTTTTCATCTCTAGTGTTTTTCCACTGACAGTAGGCCTAGACAGTACCTCGACAGAGTCACACAGGAACAAAAGCATTGCTCCACTACCAACGAGCTCATTCATTACCCCGATGGAGTTTCCTACTTCACCTCTCTCTGTAAGAAGCCTTTCTCTTCTTTTGCCTTTGTTTTTTTTTGAAAGAGAACTGTGCATAAAAACTTATTTATTTTTGGGATGGAAGAGGGATCCCAACTTATTTATAGTAGGAGAGGTTGTTCCTTTAGAGAATCATGTAAATACCTTTGATTCATTTTTTCTCATTTATATTTTTCAAATTCTTCATTTCTACTAGTTGGATAAGCTTGAACACATATAGCAGAAGACTGAGTACAGGCATGAGGTTTCCCAGTCTGGACACGGGTTCATGGTTCAACCAAAAATTTCTTTAGAAATGACTCATATTTTCCATCAAGGCATCATCGGCTAGAGGTTACAACCAAGAACATAGAAGATAGACACACGACTGGCCAAGTGTTATAGTGTCACAAGACTCTTTGAACTTTAGCCACATGCGCATTCAGAAGCCAAAACATAGTTCCAGCACAACACTTATTTGAGTATTGCACACGAATGGAAAAATCAACACAAAAGGAAAAACAAGACGATATGAAAGGCGTACATAACAATAAAAAAAACTGAAAGTGTAGGAAGATAAATGATCATGACAAAGAAGATGTAGAATTGGAATAAGAAAACCATGATAGACTACGAGTGCAAGAGAAGTACAAGGAAAGGAAAACTAAGATGCAACTAATCCTACTCCTATCATAATAGCTAAATGGTTGGGTTTACGTGAAATGAAATTTCCAGTGAAGCCAATATAGTCACTCCTGATCTGCATCCACAAACATACAAACAATTAAAGGAGACAAACAATAGGGTGCAACATAAAATACAAAAACTTGAGAAATATGCACATAGAAAAGAAGGTCTTTCTTGTTGGCATAAAAGTGTATCACAACCACCCAATACATGTTCTTACCTCTATGATGGATAACATTATTGAACAAACCTCAAAAGCCTCTTGTGAGTGTGTCTTCATCTGCATTCAGCTTCTTAGTAAGTGCGAGGAAGGATTGAGGCTTGTTACCTGCAACATGGCTTGCCAAGTAAGATTGTTCCAGCCATTGAGCGATTGGATCATAAAATTAATGATTGTTGTTTGCAAAGCCTTGTGATCTATGAAAAGGTGAATTCTTGAATTGACAAGTGGGATCACGATGGGAATCTTGTTAGAAAAAATATTTCTAATCATTCTCAACAATCATGCCAAGATAGTGAGGACCTATGATCAGCGCAGGATGAAGTGCCTCACCTGCTTGACCGAAGTCTCAGGACAAAGATGGTAAACAATGAAAATCATAGTGCATTAAGAAACTGTCATCGGGAGTACTGATGGCAAAATGATAAGTCGAATGACAATCACCTAAGGTAGAGAAATGATTAGATGCATTCGTTGGGATGTAAAATTCCTAGTTTGCAATTTGAACAATCTTGTGAATTATCTGCACAATCGAACCAAGTTCGTTGTGAGCTATATATACGAGGCGGGTTTGCAGTGGAATACTCACAAGAAGACCTAGAGGTTGATCAGGGGAGGGAAGTTTCAATAAGTATGATTGCGCGTAAAGATAGTCTATGGGATGATCAACTTCACGATTCCATGACTTCATGAGTGATAGACACTCCAAACCTAAATTTGATGTAAGAGATGTGCATGAAGACTGGTGTGATGTAACAAATTCATGGATTCGGTCATGAGTGAAATTTTGAAAATTTTAAATACCACACCTGGAATACCAATTTTTTTTACTCGAGAATCTGCATTGATTGTGACCATGCAAATAGATGGATTGTGCATGAGAAACCTGAACTGATTTGATTCGGGGGGCTTATGAGAGTCACAAGATCTTAACATAACCATCAATGGATGTTGAAGTGCCTCGACTCCCTGAAACGTCCCAAAACTTTCCGGAATTATGGAATTGAATTTTGAAGCGTGAACTAGAACATGCATGGCTTGAAGGTGGCTACTATAGTTGATTTCTTAACTTCTCTCAGGATGGAACCCATCCCAATAACAAGTTGCATAAGGTTTTTTTTTCTTTAGCAAGCTGACTTGAAGAGTTGTCTTCATGCAAGATAAAATATGATCATGTAAACAACTCACTCATGAAGTGGATTGATCAAGTGAGTCATGGTACAAGGAGTCATGGCTTATAGATGATGGAGGGTGGAAGATATGCAGATAAAATTTGACACTTGAGTTATGGATGGTGACATCCTCTTACAGAATGGAGGATTGAGTCTTCGTTGTAGGCTTCCTGAGACATTCTAGAACTTCCTCCATAGAAGCGGGATACATGTGAGAAATTGGTTGAGGACATGCTATGAATATTTCTCATCTTTGCAATGACTGGAAGGGGCACCCACTGTGTAGTTTTTTGAGTTTTGTAATCACTGGAAGGGGGAACCCACCTCGTGACCGCAAAGGGAGGAGGATGGGGAACATATGCAGTGTTGGGATCCTCCTCTACAATCTGAGGTGCCTCATGATCGACAAGAGTTGGGGAAGTAGAAAAATTGGGAGGTTCAGGTTCATTATATGAAGAGACACGAACCAAGTGCCCAAATTCCTGTTTCAAGAAATCCCAGTTCAATTCTTCTTCTGGAATTTCATAGCAATGGTGAAGGAATCAATCAAAAAAATTCTCAATTGATTTGTTAGGCTCCATTCCTAATAGATTGATCCTTCCACAAATATCTTGGTATTTATACTTAGTGAAGGCTTGGTGGAGCTCCCTAAGGAAAGGGCGAAGGGAATGGACAAAAGCAGGTGGTAAGGTATGACACCACCAATTAGCAGAACCTTCAAGGGTCATGAAGAAAAGAACACAAGTACACTCTTTATTATTGATTTTATAAGGTTCACAAAATTGAAGAAAATCAGAAATGGGCTTGGTTTTGGACATTTCATCCTCACCATCAAACTTTAATTGGGACAAGTGATTGAGTAGATCATCAGGGTGTGAAATTTGATCAAGGGAAAAATTAGAGAAACATCCCAGGAGCACGATTTGTGTATGATCCATTTCAGATAAAAGATTCAAACCAGATACAACAGGCTCATCTTGTCATACGACCCTCCTTCATGTGCCATTTTGTTGACAATGTTGGAACCACCAACAGAGGAAATCTCCTCAATATGAAGTCCCAACTAGACCTCACATCATTTAGTGTAGGAGTCCCATCCAGTACGATCATCCGACTACCATTGTCTTAGAGATTTTCCTTAGCTCTTTTTTTTAGCACATGCGAGTGGTATGCTAGTAACTTCAAAAGCGAGGTGAGTATGCCTAGTGAGTGTGTAATGTAACTTGTGTCTAAGTTCTCTTGTTGTAAAGGGAGAGAGTAAAAGTGACCCTCTAAATGAGAGGTAGTAGTACCACCTAGGGAAAGACACATGCGAACCAACAAGTGTATGTCTAACATTAAGTGGAGTAGTCGATAGTGGATGTGGTAGTTTTTAAAATGGAAGTGAGGGGAACAACACATACACCACCTAGCGCAGTAGTCCACATGTATGTGGTAGTTTTTATAACCATAAAAAAATATGGTATGTCAAGTATCTTGTGGAGTGGTACGCAAGGATGTTATAATAGTGATAGCCAATACACAAACATGGTATGTCTAGTATCCTATAGAGTAGTCCACAGGGATGAGACAGTGGTGATAAGAAATACAACACATCTCCATCAATTTAAGTACTAAAATAACCAACGTAATTCAACTATCTTAGTACAAGTTAAGAAAACATGCATTACAAATGTTTTAACAATAATCTTATAAATGGATACAAAACATGCATGAAAACAGGTTGCCCTTGACAGGCTTTTGAATTAAGCAAAAATTCCATGACAGATTTGTACACCATACATCAATAGTCCCAGTAGTGCGACATTGGAGCTACTAATCTCTCCTCAAACAATATACTACAAAATCTCAAGGCTATGTGGGAGGAGCCAAGGTGAAAAGTTCTCTACTCATATAATGAGGGTACATATATAGCCAAGGGTGATGCTTCGCCCTTGTGACTCTTGGACTTCCCTCGTGGCCGTTTAACTTCCTATGAGTTTTCAAATGATATGAATCTTAACCTTCATGTGTGATTCCCTTGGAATTTCACTTTCCATTACATTTGATTAGAACAAGTATGGCCCATAATAGCGATGTGGCCAAGACAACTCAACACAACTTGACATGACATTGCTGACATGTATTGGCTGACTGTTGTGTCCATGTCTAGTCGTTGCACTTATTTGTGATGAATGTGCTTTCGGTGTGTTGTGTCTTTACCGCCGTATGGCTAAGTGTTGTAGAATCTTTAATGGTCTTGATATTGTTTGATGGTTTCATGCATGTACTCCTTTTTCTTGTAGCTTGATGTTCTTTTTACGTTCGTCGAGTTACAAACAAGTCTTCTAGAATGTGATCCTTATTCATCCCATTCGTCATCTCACCATGTTCCATTAATGTACCTATTCTTGCAATTCATCATGTCGGGACAACATCAAATCCAAAAATCTCCTAGTCTAGCATGATTCATTATTTTCCATGTTCGGGTCTAGCTGACCGGGAGGGAGGATAGGACACTGAAACTATGCAAAGCAAAGCTTAAGCCAAGATAAAAAATTCTGAAGCTCAGTCTGAATTGCCGAGAAAAAATCACAGTGATCACTAAGAGGTAGAATTGGGTAATGACAGTCACCACTGTTAACTGCAAAATGGGACCTTAAGGGGGATAACTTCTACGCAATTTATAGAGGGAATACAAATCAGGGTTGTAAAGGGATTGTTGGGTAGTTCTATGAAATTTCTAGTGGGAGGACATAGTGGGGCTACAAAGGGAATGCTGGTGAGTTTTACAAAATTTCTGAAGGGAAGACAAAGAAAGCCACTCAAGGGACCAGGTGGGCATTCTGCGTAGTTTCTTGGAGAATTGCAAGACAAGGTTGTAGGGGAGCTAGTAGGCAGTTCTACACAGTTTTCTAGAGCAAGGAATGACAGGTCTATTGGGACCTGCTAGTCATGATTGCGCAGTTCTGAGGAACAATGTAGAGCAATGAAATAGGGGGATTGCTAGACATGACTATGCAGTTTTGAGGAACAGTGTGGGATAAGCAGTAGAGCACCCACCCATCATGACTATGTAGTTTATGGAGATAGTGTAGAGTAGGGAAGAAAAGGGTGTGTTGATCAGGACTGCGTAATTTTCGGGAGTAGTGTAGATCAAGCCAGTAGAGGACCTACCAAATAGGAATGTGTAGGTTTTAGAGACATTGTAGAGCAGGGCCGTAGCAACTTTGCTGATCATGACTACGTAGTTTCTAAAGGCAATGCGGGGTAGCTAACATGGAAATCAACTAGGCTTGTTTGTGCATTTTTGGAGAGAAGTGCAGCCCTATGCCTCAATTTAGTGTAGGTTTCCGATAGAACAGAGAGAGGCTTAATAACTGTTCTTGAGAAATTTGCATTTCAGTTTGAGCATGGAAGCAATTTTTTCACAGTTCTAGGAGGTAGACAGGCTTCTCACTTCCATGATTGTGCAGTGCAGCTGACCTAGAAGATAGCCTCGGGACATGCATAGTTCTAGGCAACAGAACAAGGTCATTGAGGGTTGAGACTATGCAGTGTAGCTTGGGCGGGGTCCGATTGAAGGAGGTTGTCCGGTCGAGCATTTTTTAAGGAAAATGGCTAAGTGTCGAAAGCAAGTGAATTTGTCCATATTGACATTGTGATCATACACTTAGCATATTTGATGACAAGATAACAAAGATGAACATGCACTCAGTACAACTATCTTAGAGCTAAGAGTGACAAGTGTGACACTTGAGATAAACCTTTGAATGATCGTGACAACACTTGCGCAATTGTGCTTACAACTTTGTGTATGAGTACGACCCAAGTTCACAGAGTCAATACAACTCATGCACACAAAGACAAACCTTCAAAGTCACCAGAGAAATATCGCAAGCATGATAAATAAATGCATATGCTAAAAGGCAACTGCTAGTCAATCAAGAAAAAAATTAAAAAATACTTCACAAGAGATCACGGGGTGAGCTGAAGTGTTTGCGACCATCAAAGGAAAAACCAAGGAAGGCTTCAAAATTTGGATGCAGGTCAGAATTTTGGAGGGTGTTGCATCCACTATAATAGTCAAGCACACTCATTATTGATCATAAAGAGAAATAGAACATGGTCACCAACTATACAATGCACATCCATAACATGAAATTCTAGGACATGGCCATGAGGAATACACAATGGATCCATGTGATAAATCAGAATATCATAAACACAAAAAAATACAATGTGGATCTATGTCATAATATACATTAGTAGGACTTTGGGCACATATAAGAGTGAAATGTCCCAAAGCAAAGCTATTATAGACAAACCTAATGGTATGAATCTATAACAAGTGAATAGATGTGTTGATGTCGAGCATAGTAGAAACTAGTTAATTACCGATCATTGAGGTATATTGTTGATAGACAAAAGGAGACCCACAAATGATGAAAACGGACCCGAAGGTACCTAACATAGTCCACTAAGTGTGAATAAATGACCTAATGTTAAACACTCACAGACTCAAATGATCAGGAATAAAAAGGGAAATCCACTATAGATCATGAGGAATCCTACCACTAAGGTCTACAATCTCCAAGGTACTACTAGTTTCTAGATCAAGGTCCTAAATAATGAGATTAAGTCGATAGGAGAAGATTCATTGAATGAGGGCCTTAATGTATCCCCCATCAATCGACAAGGAGAAAACCAGGATATGATGTGAATGTATGAAGTGATGAAGTATAACTGACATATGGATGGCTGACCAAAAAAGGTCAACAAGGAACACAGATGGCTGACTACGACTGAGAATACTTTTGAACATATAATGGCATGAAACCAAAGTTATTTGGAAGAATCGACTAATGAACAACACATGATAGTATCCAACAACATCGAAGGCATTGAAACACACTCCATAGTGACTAGAAGAATTACTATATGGAGGAGTAGCAAAACTCATATGTATGGTATAGCTCCTAAGAAAGGAAAAACCCAAACATAAGGTAAGATAACTCTAATCCTTTCCCTTCCATTTTATCTTTTAGTCTCCTTCATAGTTTAATGAGCATGAAAGAGAAGATAAGTAAGTTCAATAGTTCCTCTTTCGTTTAGTTTTAACGTTCTTTGAAAAGAGATAAAAGGATACTTGATTCCTTTTAGTGTTTAATGAGCATGAGAAGGAAACAAAGGAATCTAATCTTATATGAATGAGTGGTATAAAAGGTAGCAACCAGTTCCAAGTTGACATAACCATCTGAAGCATAAGAAGGAAAAGAGGCTAGCAAATAAAATGACCCACTGCAACAACCCCTTTAGGAAAGATAAGAACACGAATCGAAAGCAAGCAATGGTCCAATCATAAAGTTATAGTAATAGATATTTGATTAAAATTAGAATTATATAGTGGATCTAGAATTTTTTTTCTTTAACTATATTGATTTTTTCCAAAATGAAGAATTATAAAATTGTTTAATTCACTTCTTTGAATGGATATATTCACTATTTTTGTGATAGCATTAACATAGTAAAGTATATAAAAGAAATTATAAACTTACAGAAGAAAAGATTTCATGTCTTCATGTCTTAATGAATAATAATAAGTTATTGTCAAGTATTATTATTCATTTCTAGTTAATTAGTAATATTTATAACTTACTAATAGTTATTATAATTAATAATAATTAATAATATTTATTGACGAAGCAACTAATTAATGATTATTATTTAATAAATTATAAATTAATAATAATATTATTAAATAATTAAGAAAATAATTAATTAATCAAATTAAATTACTTAATAATTAAATAACATGGTGCCACTTATGTATTATTATATCAAATTTACACCACTTTATAGTTGACAATATAAAACTAAATTATGAATGGGATCATTTATTTTTATTATTTATGCTTTTGTTTTTAAAGCAAAGTTGAATGAGGGTTAGTTCATGAATAATAGGTCAAAATGAAAGAAATATCTCACTTATAACATTATTTAATCAAAATGACATTAATAATGCCCAATATCTATTATTAATCATTTTAACAATCAAAATCAATTATGAATAAGAATAACAATAGAGTAATATAAATTGATTTTTTCAAATACAAGAGGAAAGAGGGTAAATTGACTAAACTAGTTGTTGCAAGTGTTTAATATTTATTCTTGAACTATTTGAATACATTATATTGAATAGGACATATAATTGATATTCCTCTAAAATTTAGATTGCTTACATTACCTCTATTATAAAAAATATTTATATTGTATTAAAACCAAGTTCATCAATATTTAACTCATGAATAATAGATTGCATAAGAAATTTCTTACCTATAAATCTATTTAACAACATATAAATATTGTGTTTGTTACCATTGTTAAATATTTTTATTTTGACACTAAGTAACTACATTGTCTACGTTTAGTATAAAAGATTATAGTAATACAATGTTTGGCACACCTTCAAAGTCTAGAAGAGAGATTTGGTGTACATCTACTTGAGTCATTTGATGATAATTTTTTATTTTTATTTTTGAATTAGAACACAACAGAGTAGTACTATCTTATTTATATCAAATATAATAAGAAATATTAAGGAAAGCTCACTTCAAACTTTATTTTAGTTATCTAGAATTTGTACATTAATTTTTTAAATGGTTTATATTGAAAGTAGATACTCCCATATTGTTTTAATATACAAAGTCTAAAAGATATAGTTTTTAAGTGCACTATTGAATTTTGACTATGAACATTTGACATAGTGATAATTAGTGTTGTTTTGAAAAACTTTGAACTTAAAAATTGAATGAAAGTGTCATGTAATTAACATAAAGTATCTCACATGATCACATTGAAGTTGAACCAAAATTTTCATATATGTACTAAATAATATAAAACTTTAAAAAAATAATATGAATAGAATATTTGATGCACAAAAAACATTGAAATATGTTTATGAAGTATATTAATAGATACTTCAAAATACGAAATTACGTTCATGAATAACCTCCACATAATCTCAAGATATTATCTCAATTAGAACAAGGAAGACTTATACACCACATTTATTTATCCTTGTCTTCTTGCAATATTATTTCTTTGGAATCCATGCCCAAACTATGGTATTGATTGGAATAAAGTCAATTTCTATGTCATTAGGATTTGTTACATCATATTGTTCTAAAATTTTCCCATTCTATTCCCTTGAAATATATTTCCACTAATCAAACTTTACATGAAGAGTGCTACTTAAGTATACTTGAATATATTTGAGGTGGGTTTTTCCATCCAAATCATCTCTCATTCATTATCATTTCCTAATATAACTAGAAACATCATTATTTTCTCAACATAAATCATAAGATTGAATGTTTCCTTTGGATTGTTGCACTTGTGTCCAACATTTATTGGTTCATTTGTCACATTATCAAAATCTCCATCCATAACACTTGAGTACATGGAATGGATTATGCTATTCATATATAATTTTCCTTGTCTTGGGCTATAAATCCTCAAAAGATGAATCAATTTCATCCACCATTATATGATCATTGGAGATTTCATGTAATGTATCAAGAACTCTTTCACAATACTCTAATTTTCCATTATTCTATAAAAATTGGTGAATTCTAATGGTCAATAGTGTCTTTCCACATTTTTATGTATGATGTTATTACTTCCTTTAGTTCTTTTAAGTAGAAATTATCCTCTTTGGGATGTAGGAAATATGTCCTCACTATGGGAAGTTTAGGCCAACCTTCATCATCTATATTCCACAACTCAATTGGTTCTAACCACTCAATATCTTTAATGGATTCTATGAATCTTAGTATTATAACATCACTGGTTATAAGAAATTCGAAGAATTGGACATTAAGATGGTTGACTAGTGCATTCTCCTCCTTGATTTATCCATTAAGGAAACTTTTGAAGTCATACACCTTGTCAATAATTGTAGGTCAAAACTCTTTCTTTTATTAAATTGTGTGATATATATCCATCATTTTATGTATAATAATATAATATATATATATATATATATATATATATATATATTTTTATACTTTTCAATTTGAAGATATTATTTCATACATTCCATCTATGTCTTCATGTGTGTTTCCTATTACAAGAACCCAACCTTAATAGTGATGAAGACACCAGAAGCAGATAAAAGCGACGAAAACATGATAATATAGGGATTCTTATTATCACTTGCTACATTGTCCAACTCTAACAACGAATGTCGTGTAAGAGGTTTAAAATCAACATTATAATTTTTTTCATATTCCATGACAATGTTTATAATTATCCCTAATTCTTATCTCTTCCATAAAAACACCAAAATCCATTTCACCTAGTGTGTAACCCTGAACCATGTCATCCTCATGGACATTCACTATCATTCCTTTGGAAACACACATGTTTGTTCCTTTGCATTCATGTGCAAGAGAAACCTTCATACATATGAAGGTAACCTTATTCTAGGGAATATTTATGGAATAATCATGATAGTGAGGCCCCAAGTATTATTTTAGTGAAATATCATAAGTTTCCAATGCAGCCCATAGTGTATGTTCAAATCTTGTTGGATGTGGTAGAGGAGCATCATGTTTTAACACCTTCTCAATACCAAAGACTATGTATATTTTATCTACCATCCTTCCATGACATTATTCCCAATCTGTGTATATAATATGGAGTCCTCACACATTTTCACTCCGGCTTGCAAAAAATCTACCTTGTCTCCAAGAGAAAACTTAGAAGAACCATTTTCACCTGTGAAACAATGTAAATAAGCTTATTATTTTATGAAACAAAAAATTTGGTATAAAATAAAACTTAACACATACTTCCAGATTTTCATTTACCTATGTTGAGAATGAAATCCATGATCTACATTTGATGAATATCCCCTTTGTCAACATCCTCTACAATCAAATATGGTTGAGTGACATCAATTATCAAAACTATAACTATAGTATTCATTAACCCATTTTTGAGCATAATATGTTCCATCCTTTGTAGATTCAAGCCTTCTGAGCCCAATAACTCAACCATCAATTAGGAGGTCAATGTAATTCAATTTTGCCAAAAAAAAATTCCTTTCTAAATCTTACCAATTCTATAGCAACTCAATTGTAATTTGTAATTATGATTTAACCATGTAAAGTGTGATTTTATATTTTAGCGAAATACAACTTTCGAAAAAGTCATATGGATTAAATAATTTAGAATATTATAGTAACCATTTTATATTTACTGAAAGATTGTTCCCCATCATATAGTGCTTGGTACTAAAATGTACTTTATGTAATATATATATATATTATAATATAATAATATATATATATATATATATATATATATTATATATATGCATTAGATATCTAGGTAGCATTATAGAATGATAAATATTAGCTCATATAAAACCACTCAATTTTTATTTAACTTTGAAAATGGAACTTGTATTACTGATGTATGTGTACAAATAATGCTCACATGAAATTTGTAGAAGTTTGAGAACCACAACATTTTATTGTGGAAAATCAAAGAGTGTTGAAAATTGATGTCACGTAGGATATAAAAAATCACTATCTGAACCACAAATTGAATTTATATCTCACTTAGTAGGGATGTTTGATGTTTAAACTTCAATTGGGAAGCCATGCGAGAGGTTTTCTTCCAAATAATAGTTTTAGTGCTATGAATACTAGATAATTCTCATTTTTATTCTAAAAGGTTTGAAATTATATTTCAAAGCTTCAACTCTAACGGTATGACTCCCTACCTTTACATATATGAAGACATATTATTTAGAATGGAGACATAGGGATGTAAAACTCTAAAATATCAAACAATATACATTTGAGTTTTGGTAGATAGTTATGTTGATGAAAAAAAGTGTGACCTTATGCATCTATAGATTAATGAAATTGATTTTGGAATATCATAGCTATATAATAGAGAGGAGAGAAAACTAATACATGTTGCTAAAAAGTTTGTGCTTGTCACTTTATAGATTCATACTTGTGCATTGAAAGAAAAGTATATAGTACTTCAATAATACATTTATTCATAAAGTCCAAAATTGGATGGATATCATATTTTCTACATGGATATCATATTTATTCATTATAAAATGTGTGCTATATTCAATTATATCACAAACACAAACATATTTCCAACAACAACATTTTAGGGCAAAATAAGTCTAGCACATTGTAGATTTCCTTTCAACTCAAACACAAACACACTGTCAATAAAAACATTACAAGGTGAAATAAATCTAACACATGCAATATTTCCTTCTATTAATCATACAAGAAAATAAAAATATTATAGGGTGAAAT
The DNA here is from genome assembly GCA_000404065.3 of Pinus taeda. Taxonomy (NCBI): domain Eukaryota; kingdom Viridiplantae; phylum Streptophyta; class Pinopsida; order Pinales; family Pinaceae; genus Pinus; species Pinus taeda. The sequence continues at coordinate 65,889 of APFE030629800.1, forward strand.
AAATCTATGCCATAGTAGGTTAAATTCTAGCTCAAACATAAGCATGTCGTCAATAACAACATTGAAACACAAAATAAATCTAACACATGCTAGATTTCCTCGCAATAGATACAAAAGCGAAAATCAAGGTGAAATAAATCTAACACATGTAATGTGCTTGTGTTTGTACAAGAAAAGAATGTAGCACATGCTAGATTTGTTTTAACTTGCAATGCTTGTGTTTATGCTAAAAGGAAATTTAATGCGTCTTACATCTATTTTACTTTGCAATGTTGGTGCTTTTACTATAAATGAATCTAACGTGTGCTATATTTGTTTTACCATGTAATGCTTTTATTTGTGATATAGAAAAGCCTATCGTGGACTTAAAATTTATGTTTGTTTTACCCTACAATATATTTTTACTTTACCTTACATTAGATTTTTCTTGCCTTACATTGCTTGTGTTTACGCTAGAAACAAATCTAATAGGTGATAGATTTATTTTACCCTATAATGCTTTTGTTTGTTCTAGAAAAAAATATAGTACGCATTATATTTGTTTTATCCTGCAATGCTTTAGAAACAAATCTAACTCACTATATTTTTTTAACTCTGCAACACTTTTGTTTGTGCTTTTCTTTTACCCATCAATGATTTTGTTTATGTTCTTCCTTACAATAGATTTATTTACTTCACAATCTTTGCATCTATCTTAGAAATAAATCTAACATGTGCTAGATTTGTTTTACCTTGCAATATATGTGTTTACACTAGAAGGAATTATAGGATGTGTTAGATTCATTTTACTTTGCAATGTTGGTGATTGTGCGAGAACTAAATCTAGCACATACTAGATTCATTTTATCATCCAATGTTTTTGTTTGTGCTATAAACAAATCACAGGGGCTTCAGTCTATGAACCTATGACATATCACGTGCACTCTTGGAATACTAAACAATAACCTCAATTTGACTACATATTGGAAAATACCTCCATAACTCACATTATTTAACCCCTACCAATACGAACATAATACACCATATCAATTTTAAAACCCCAACTTTCTGTAGATATTATAGGTATCCATTTTTTCATTAACATTTTATATACCTCTTTATATTTTTTCATTAACTTTGAGTTCCATTTTTTATACTTGCTAATATAAAAACCCTGTACCCGCTATTATATGATTAACATATTATGTCATTTTCTCCTTAATATATATCTCCCAATACAAACCCACGTAGTATGGAATTTCTCCCCCAGCTCAGCCCTCGTTAAACAAATATAGCTTGCGCTATATTTATTTTACCTTGTAGTGCTTTTGTTTATGCTAGAAGGAAATGTAGCTTGTGTTAAAAAAAATTATCTTGCAATATTGGTGTTTGTGCTAGAAACAAATATATTGTGCATTAGATTTGTTTTACTCCGCAATGTTTTTGTTTGTTTTGGAAACAAATGTAGCATGTGCTAGATTTTTTATATCTTGCAATGCTTTTGTTTATGTTAGAAACAAATCTAGTGCACATTGCATTTGTTTTACCCTCCAATGTTTTTGTTTCTACTAGAAAGAAATATTGTGTGTGCTAGATTTGTATTTTCTCATAATGTTTTTTTTCTAGAAAAAATCTATCATGGACTATATTTATTTTACCTTGCAATGATTAGGTTCATGTTTTTCTTTTACCCTACAAATATTTTGTGTTTCTATTTGTAGTAAATTTGTTTTACCTTGCAATGCTTCTGGTTTTGCTGGAAATAAACGTGTCACACAGTAAATTTGTTTTACCTTCAAGTGCTTGCATTTCTGTTAGAAGAAAATCTAACATGAATTAGATTTGTTTTACCTTACAATGACTATGTCTATGTTACAAGAAAATCTAACGTGCATTAGATTTGTTTTACCTTGCAATGAATTTGTTTATCCAAGAAGGAAATCTAGTGAATGTTAGATATGTTTTACCATGCAATGCGTGTGTTTGTGCTAGAATCAAATCTAGTGCACACTAGTTTTGTTTTACCTTGCAATGATTTTGTTTGTTCTAGAAACAAACCTAGTACATGATGGATTTATTTTATGCTGAAATGGTTTTGGTTTTGATAGAAACAAATATATCATGCACTAGAATTCATTTACCTTGCACTTCTTTTTTTGTGTTAGAAAGAAATATAATGTGCGCTATATTTGTTTGACCTTGTAATACTTATTTTTATGATAGAAGGAAATCTAACATACAATAGCTTTTTTTTACCTTGAAATGCTTATGTTTGTGCTCGAATGAAATCTAGTAGACAATAAATTTGTTTTTCCTTACAATACTAGTATAAATGTTCAAAAAAAGAATGACGAGCAGTAATTTTTTTTACTCCGCAACATTTGCAACATTTGTGTTATTGCTAGAAACAAATCTAATATGTGTTATATTTTTTTACCATGAAATTTTTTTGTTTGTGCTAGAAACAAATTTAATGTATGCCAGATTTATTTTACCATCGAATGATTTTGTTTGTTGTTTTGTTTTATACTACAATGCTTTTGTGTTTTGCCTAAAACTAGATTTGTTTTAACTCACAATGCTTATGTGTGTGATAGAAAAGAGTGTAGCATGTACTATATTTGTTTTACCTAGCAATTATTTTGTTTATGCAAGAAGGAAATCTAGCATGCACTAGATTTGTTTTACCTTGTAGTGCTTATGTTTGTGCTAGAAACAAATCTAGTGTATGATAAATTTGTTTTACCCTACAATACTTCTTTTTTTTGTCGTAGAAACAAATCTAGTGCATGTTGAATTTGCTTTACCATGTAATGCTTGTAATTGTGATAGAAAGAAATCTTATATGCAATAGATATATTTTACCTTACAATGTTTTTTTATGATAGAAACAAATCTAATGAGCGCTAGATTTCTTTTATGTTGCAATGTTTTCTTTTTTTTTTTTTTGCTAGAAGGAAATCTAAGACACGCTAGATTTGTTTTAATTTGTAATTCTTTTGTTTGTGCTAGAAGGAAATATGATGTGGACTAGATGTGTTTAACCTTATAATGTTTGTGTTGCATTAGAAACAAATTAGAAACCCACTAGATTCATTTTATAGTACAATGCTTGTGTATGTGTTAGAAATACATCTAGCAAGAACCAGATTTGTTTTACCATGCAATGCTTGTGTTTGTGCTATAAAAAAGTATGTGCACACTATATTTTGAGTATTTTTGTTTATGATAGAAATAAATATGACATTCACTAAATTTGTTTTACCCTAGAACGTTTGTGTTTGTGATAGAAATAAATGTAGTGCATGCTAGATCTGTTTTAACCCTACAATGCTTTTGTTTTTTCTAGAAACATATCTAACATGCATTAGTTGTTCTACCCTTCAATGATTTTGATTGTGTTAAAAACAAATCTAACACATGTTATACTTACCTTACCTTGCAATGTGTGTTTTTGGGATTTTGTTTTACCCTACAATGCTTCTTTATTTTTCTTACACTAAATTTGTTTTACTTTACAATGATTGTTTTTGTGCTAGAAACAAATATACCAAGCGCTAGATTTGTTTTACCCTGCAATGCTTGTGTTTGTGTTAAAAATAAATCTAGTGCAGTCTATATTTGTTTTATCACGTAATGCTTCTTTCTTTGCTAGAAACAAATCTAGCACATATTAGAGTTTTTTTACCATGAAATGATTTTATTTGTGTTACAAACAAATCTATCACGTACTAGATTTTTTTAATCTTGCAATCTCTATGTTTATGTTAGAAGGAAATATAACACACGTTAGATTTGTTCTACTTTACAATATTGGTGTCGGTTTTATACATTACACTAGATTTGTTTTAGTGTGCAATTATTTTGTTTGTGTTTCTCCTTACATTAGATTTATTCTACCCTAAAATGCTTTTGTTTGTGCTAGAAACAAATATGATGACCCCTATATTTGTTTTACTCGACAATGCTTGCCTTTGTGCTAGAAAAAAATCTAACGTGTCTTATATTTGTTTTAACTTGAAATGATTTTGTTTGTGGTAGAAACAAGTCTAGAGCACACTATATTTTTTTTACCTTGCAACACTTTTTTTTGTGTTTGCGTTAGAAACAAATATAGCTAGTGCTAAGTTTGTTTTACCTTAAAATTCTTATGTTTATGCTAAAAATAATTCTAGTAGGAACTATATTTGTTTTACCCTACAATTCTTGTGTTTGTGCTGAAAAAAATCCACTGAGTGCTAGATTTGTTTTTCCCAACATTAATTGTGTTTATGTGAGAATCGAATATAGTGCACACTAAATTTATTTTACCTTATCATTATTTTGTGTGTGTTACAAAAAAATCTAAGATGCATAATATTTTTTTATATCACAATTGTTTTGATTGTGTTTTTTCTTACACTACATTTGTGTTACCTTACAATGACTTGATCTATGCTGAAAACAAATTTAGCAGGTATTATTTTTGTTTTGCCTTGTAATTTTTTTTATGTCGCCCAAGGTGTGGAGCGATGGAAGAGGTATGTATTTATCATTTATTTCTTTATCTTTTCCTTTGAATCATAACTCCTTTACATTCTAATATGGTAATATGTTAAAGAATTATGATAGAATTAAGGATATTTGTGATTAATACAAAAATAACTAATTATTGTCTTTTTCCATACAAAAAGTAAAGGGAATAGAAAATCACTATTCAGAAGGTAAAGACAAAAGCAAGGCAATTGTTGTTCCTCCATTAGGAAACCGTGTCCAGACAAGAAGAATGAGACTGGAGCAATCAGCTCAGGGAAAGACGGAGAAAATTGAGTGCCTATGCAAGAGAACAAGAAGACAACTGAAGATGGAAGATTAAGCGAAGCCCTCAGGATCTTTTGATCCTGAGGGATCACTACTTTAAAAGTTATATATAACCTTGATGTATTCACCTGCCCATTATAAATAGGGCAGTGATTGTAAGACAAAAAAAACAGGAAAGGGATTGATTTTTCAGAATTACTCTTGTAATTTCAACTTTGATCATCGACTCTCTTTGAGGAGCGATAGCTATAACTATGCCATATATGATTAATATATAAATCAGTTGTTGTTCCATTATCTGATCCTAGAGTAAACGTAGCAGTGCTTCCCTGGTGGCTAAGGGCCCGACCCTAGTGGATCCACTTGCTTTTTATATCACTATTTTACAATTACAGTCGTGTGTGGTTTGATTTCCTTTGCATTTCCTTAATTCCCTTTATTTGGTAATTTTTTGTTTTTGAACATCTCGTTGCATTACTCTATTACATCAAGATCGTAATTATACTGCGTTGATAACACGATTGTTATTCATAACTCAATGACATGATGTTCCTTTTGAAACAATACTATGCTGTCTAGTTTAGATTTTGTTGTTCACTCACAATTGCAGCTGTTGTTCATTTAATTCATGTTCAATTATAATCATAATTGCCGTTCCTTTATACCTGCAATTAATATTCACTCTGCGAGAATAAGATTACTGATTCAATTACTTTATAGTCACTGTGTGTTTACACTTAATGAGATTTGTTGTTCCTTTATTATTTGAAGATTGTTGTTCAGTTCATTCCGAGTAAAGATTGTTGTTCGACTCATTTCTATAGATTAAGCTTTGATGTTCAATCTTTTCAGCAGACTTAGATGTTGTTCCTTTTCTGCAAGGATTTTCTTTCACCTTTTAATAGATAGTGCAGCAAGTGTGTTTTAGTAAGCATTTCCAATTGAATTGTTATTTCTAGTTATTTTCTTTAGTGTGGATTAAAAGATCTACAACCGTGAAGAACTGATGTAGCCCAGGCCACTCCCAGGCCACTCCTACCAGGATCTTCTTCCCCTCATGCATATAAAGCTTGATGCATGGCTTGTAATCTCATGATTAACCAAAAACCTGAACTTGGTATTAACACACTATGAAATCCATACCTTAAAACATCTCGGTACTTTTTAAGAAACTCTTAAAAGGAACAGGTCTTTGCGCATACCATATATCTATATAGATTCACTTACCCACATCCGCAACACTTCTTGGTACTGGCACTGATGATAGACCGACCTTTATTCTTATGACTGCCATCCACCGTATGTTCTTTCCTCCATTCTAATATCGCTGCTGGTTAATATTGCTATGGTTCCACTATTCGGTGAAGTCTTAACAGCGATTTATATCCACGTTAACAGCAATATATTGGTGAAGTTATAAGCTGGGCTTTGCCATGGTAGTGATTCATATGGTAGGGGCGATGCTAGATTTGTGCCTCTATTTACCACACGGGATTCGACCCGATATATACAATTGCTATATATCAGAGTTCGGTCGACGGATATATATAGGAGCAATTAATCCAACAGTCCCGGTACAGGCCGATGCTCTAATCTTGACTTAACCAATACTCGCATACACACTGGTATAATGTTTCACTATTTGCGATTGATTTAATTAGCCCTGCTCCACCTCCAGCGACCCATATGTGTTAAATCAAATCGGTATCAATTCTCTGGAACTTGTCACAACAAATGCGCATTCATAATTACCATAGCCAAGCATAAACGGACCACCGGAAGTTGAATTGAATCTTCAATGGATATATATCGAACAGGCCTGCATACAAATTCGTCAAAATATATATATAATCCACAATCGCCCAGTACCAACGAACGATATGGGAATAGTCAAGTCTCAACCTCGACACGATAGCACGCTGTAAAAACGCCAATCCAGGCTATTACCATTCGGAGACCATTCAACAATTAGTACACGCAGCAACAGCGCATGGGCAAACGAGAGTCAATAACTAATACACACATTGCGCCTTTGGAAAAATAGAACTTCTACATAACTGTACTCAAAGAGTATACCAAACGTCAGTTTCGCCAATCATGTGCCAAGCCATATCAATAACGCCGAGCGCCTATCCATAACAATAATACGTGGAGAAAAAAAACCATTCACACCTTCCAAACTACAGTTAAAGTCAACCTCATCTTAAAACTGCCATTAAAATCTAATCTCATATAAATACCCTCTGCTATTAAACTGCTATAAAGTTGCGCCCTTTATCAACAATAAATATGGTTTCGATCTCGTCACAAATCACAGGCTCAATATGATACTCGATGGCTGTATATCCGCCCTTTTACACAGTTGGCTGACACGTTCCAACGTTTCCGCTGCGCCATTAAGGAAAATTACAAGAGTTATGTATGTGCCCTGGGAAAATAAAACTCAAGCAATAGAACCGTGAATACACAATATTATAGCGAAGGGGATTAGAACCATCAGACGTCCATACAAGTCGAATTCAACATGATCATATTCACATTAACAAACATTTACAAAAGTTTTCTTCATGGCCAAATATGCAAATCCATGGCCCTTTTACAACTACCGAAGCTCCCAAGGGGAACTTCTCACACTCACTCCTCACACTCCTCTTCTCTCTTTTTCCTCTAAAATTTCTTATGTTTATACAATTTAAAAATATCATTAAATTAAATGCTCAATCCCCTTAGTATCTCAACAAATCCCTAAATCTCTCAACATCCCTAAAAGATAGATTCTCATCCCTAAGACTTAGAAACTAATTCCAACTTAGGCTCCCTCATTAATTCTAACTCTATTTTCTCTCATATTCCTTAAAAGAATATTTACAGAATCCTCACTTTCTCCTATTTTATTAAAAATAACAAATTAATTGATAAAATATTAAAAATTGTCACACCCCCTTTAATCACATACTTACAATGAAAAAATGGTCTTGATGCTCCTGCATCAGACTCCCAACGTTAAACTAAACATGATCGCCTGATCATGTGTTCGGATCTGTGTATGCCTGGATCCCATATCTTGTGTTGTAACTTTCCACTTGCTTCTCTTTCAGGTTTTCCCACTTTATGCTGCATCACTCCACTGACTAGGCTTTCACAATCCTTCGCTATCTTCCTCTTGTTGTCTTTCCTTTCCTTTCTTGCTGCTGGCCTCTTCCGGGATTCTTTCGTCATCAGTCTTCTGATACTTTCAATCTCTCGATCCAATAAATCTCCCGGCTGTTGATTTGCTCGCTGAGCTAAGACAGCTTGCTCAGTTTTTACTCTCTCTATGGGTATTGTCACTTGCTGACTTCTTGCTTCTTTGCTTGTTTCTGTTCTGACTTTCTCATTTCTTACTGCCACCCAATCATCCATACCCTCTTGTCTTCTAGAACAGAAAACTTCTTCTTCCTTCATTTGACTTCTCAATTGAGTCAAATGTTCTACAACAATACCTGCATTCACAAAACACTTGTTAGAATAAAAATCAGAAGGCATCAGTGCCTT
>APFE030629801.1:0-29952 GCA_000404065.3 Pinus taeda
CCTAATTGTATTGCAACTCTAAAAGACATGTGTCTTATCAGTTCCTATTTTGATTAGGACTCTAGAGGTAGAGGGAGAGATTCATGGATTATCATTAATGAGAAGGCTCTCATCTTTTTGTATAAATAGGAGGTCTCGCTCCTTCATTAGTTAGTCTCTTTTTAGCCTCTCTTTAGTCTTTTCTTAGTCCTTTTAGCTTGTTAGTCTCATGGCTTTTGAAAGCTTTTGTACTTTGCACTTTTGAAGAAATTGAATAAAGCTTTGATGTTCTCAACATGGAAGGAGATGTGAAGTAGATGTCATGGCGCACATTAGGATGTAAGTAGATTAGATTTCATTTTGTAAATATTGCTTTGTAGAATGTAAGGTAGATTAGATTTTCATTCATGCAATTTTAAGTATGCTTTGATTTTATAGGTAGAAGGGGGCCCTGCCTTGTACAGTTTGAATTATTGCATTTTATTTTCTCCCGAGATTGTGTGTTGTATTTGCTTTAATATCTAATGGTAGTTGCAGTTGTCTTATTCATAGTGCTGCCCTTTTTACTCTGTTTTTTCTAGACTAGTTTTAGTGTAGTTTTACAAGTTGGATGCTAACTAATTTATGCTCTCTTTATCATGAATAGCTTATCTTTCAAGAGAACAGAACATTGATTAATTGCAGCTTGTATTTGAGTAGACTTGGCTTGTGATACTAACACCTTTTCCACTTGTTACACATAATCACATATGTAAGAAGCAGTATGTTGGAAAAGGCTTAGTAGTGTTACAATTTGTCAATTAAAGTAGATTAGAGTTTTTATCAATTCTTGGATTTGTCTTCAGCTACCCTCTAATCGTGTTTTATGCAAATACGCAGTAGAAGCAGAGAGTTAGAAGGAGATCATCACTAACAACAATCCTTGAAGTGATTTTCTTATTTTCTTTTATTTGCAGCAATATGAATAGAGACTAATGCCATTAGAATGTGGTCATTTACTTTCAAGTCATTTCAAGTTCTTTGCTTTCAGTTTCATTTCAAGTTATTTCTTTCAAGCTCTTTCCTTGCAAGTTTAAAGTTTGATTACTTTCTAGACTTATTTCTAACTACTTCTTAATCGTGTTTACATAGTATGGTATGTTGAAGCAGGGAGTTAGGAAGAGTTGAACATTATAACTGGTCTTTAAAGTGGTTTTTCTTACTTGTCACCTTAGAGCTTGATTACTTTTTGGACTTATTCTTAATCGTGCTTCAACATAGTACTATATGTTGAAAGCAGAAGGTTAGGAAGAGTTGAACATTATAACCTTATAAAACAACGAAGTAAGAAAGAGGTTAACTAAGCACATATAGTGCACCACACTTCATCAGTTTACGAACCCCGGGTTGACAATTAATACTAGCAATTTAGATAACACTAAATTGACTAAACAGGAAGGATACTCCAATTTCAATGTGGAAGACATTGAAGGACCTCTACCAGAACAATAGTAACCAGAGGAAATTGGCACTTAAGGAGAAGCTTCGAAGAATCAAGATGAATAAGGGCGATACTATTTCCACGTATTTGAACAAGCTCACCACCTGCAAAGATGAGCTTGGCAATGTGGGAATAACTACTGTCGATGATGATATGGTGAGCCTCACTCTCCTTGGCCTTCCAAAGAGTTGGAATAGCTACTAGGACTCTATGAATGGAAGGGAGAAACTACTAGATTGGGAACAACTATGGTCAAATCTTATGTAGGAGGAGATCAAGAGGAGCACAAAAAATGGTTCTTCATCCAAGAATGATGATGAAGAAAATTTGGCCTTAGGAAGTAAGGCAAGGAAAGGGAAGGGGAAGGCTTCCCATTTTAAATAGAATTCATCTCATAGAGGGAAGAATGGTGACATATGTAAAGTAAGATGTTTTAATTATCACAAGATGGGACATTATGCGACTAATTTCCCATCGAAGAAGTCCAATAAGGGATCTTGGGAAGGATCATAAGGTGAGGCATTAGCCTCTCAATTCCAAATGGATTTTACCCTCATTGCATGCATGGTGTCATCGATGATGGGTTGTGTCTAGTACCTTGACAGTGGAGCCTCATTCCACATGACCAGTGATAAAAATTTATTCAGTGCCTTGGAGGAGAAAGACCTCAATATGTGCATAGAGATGGGTGATGATAGAAGGTATAATGTTTCAGGAGTGGACACGGTTGCTTTCCAGAGGGAGCATGGAGCTCCTCTCACCTTGACAGATGTGAAGTATGTGCATGGACTAAAGAAGAACTTGGTACCAACCACGATATTGTCTTCAGTAAAGGAAAGGAATTCCTAAGACACATATCCATGGGTTAGACCAAGAGGATAGGGATTCGGGTGAAGAATCTCTATAAACTAGAGGTAGATGATTGTGCAGCATTGAGTACGAAAGTAGAATTGGTGCAAAGCCAAGACATTCGTGAGCTGTGGCACAGGAAGTTGGGCCATTTGCATCATGGGGCTTTGAAGATAATGCAGCAGATATCTACAAGACTTCCCAAAGGTAAACTTGAGCAAGTTGACACATGCAAAGGTTGTACCTTGGGAAAGTACACCAACTCTTCCTTTCATGATCGAGACAGTTGAGTAGAGGATATCTTAGAGCGAGTTCATACTGATGTGTGTGGACCATTCTTGATGGCATCCACAATGAAGCAAAGGTATTATGTGATTTTCATTGATGCCTATTCTCGTAAATGTTGGATTTATTTCATGCAGAAGAACAACCAAACTTTCACAAAGTTTTGTGAGTTCAAATATTTGGTTGAGAAAGAGCCAGGGAAGAAGAACAAGGTCTTGAGAAGCGACAACGATGGAGAGTATGTCTCTCAAGAGTTTAAGGACTTTTGTGCAGTGGAATGAAATAAACGAGAGTTGATGACACCTATTAACCCATAGCATAATCGGGTGGCCGAGAGGAAGAACAAAACTCTTGTAGGGGTAGCATAGGCAATGATGCATGACCAAGGCCTACCACTTCACTTGCGGGCTGAGGCATGCAACACAGCAGTCTATTTTCATAACAGAAACCCGCATTGCATACTTGGGATGAAGACACCAGAGGAAGTTTTCTCTGGTAAGAGACCAGATGTGGGTCACTTTGAGATCTTTGACTCATCAGTATATTGCCATGTGACAAAGGATGTGCGGAAGAAGCTTGAGCCGACAACAGAGTTGGGGATATTTGTGGGGTACATTGATACATCTCACAACTATCAGGTGTACTTGCCTACTAGTCGGAGGACACTAGTTTGCATAGATCTCAAGTTTGATGAGCAGAAGACCATGTGAGTTTCCCTTGAGAGGGAGCTCCAACTACAGGCTATGGAGGAACTGTTGGTTCCTAAGGAGGAGGAGCCTTGGACTGATGTGGATTAGCTGCATGCAGAAGTTCCAGGAGTTGAGACATCCACTCAAGAAGAGTCTTCCAAAGATGGATGCAAGCACACAAAAGAAGCTGACATATTGTTGGAGGATGTGAGAGAGAATGTGGGAGCACCATCTTCTCAGTGCAGATAGAGGAGGTCACCTGAGAGGTACACTAGACACATGGCCCTTGCTGGGGAATGTGTTGAGGCTGAGCCATCTTGCTTTGAGGAACCAATGCAACAACTAATTTGGGTTGATGCTATGGTGGAGTATGACTCCATACTTCATAACAGTGTTTGGGACATGGTTTCGAGACAGGAGAACAAGTCAGATGTGAGTTCCCATTGGCTTTACAAGGTAAAGAAAGTTGTTGATGGTAGTGTGGAGAAGCATAAGGCAAGACTTGTTGCTCGTGGCTTTTCACAGGTCGAGAGGATCATGTTGCTACAATATATTTTGACAGAGGAGCAAGATGCTAACATTTTGACAAAGGCATTGTCAAAGTGTAAATTTGAGTTCCATAGAGACAGGATCGGGGTGGCAGATAATCCCTTTCTTGTTGAGAGGGAGTGTTGAAATATGGAAACAAGAATATTTCATTAATTTGTCCTTGAATTATAATTGTGAATTAAAATCAAATTTAGTCTTAACAACTACTTGGAAAAATTTATTAATTAATTATATTTTAAATTAATTAGTTGGAAAAATTCAAGTTAGAAGTCTTTCTGAAGTCATGCAAGAATTATCCCTTAAATTAAGGAGATAAGATTGAGTTATATTTGAGTTGTAATTAGTTAACTTAGTTTACTGAGTTAAGTCCAATTAAATTAGTTCCAAACTGTTTGGAATTAATAGTGAGTTAACAGTCAGTTGATGCATGCATGCACTCAACTAGTGCTACTTCAGTTAACTGAAGATTCCCTCATCAGAAACTCATGCATGTCTATTATGAGAAAGAGCCAGTTGAGATTAAAGTCAAGGAAAATGTACTATCAGTTGCATGTGTTTTCTCATGGAGAAAACTCATGCATGCAGTCAAGGATTTATCCTTGAGGATTTCACAGTTTTGGAGGATGGATCATCCACTTGGCAAAAGGAGAATCATCCACTAGGAACAACACAAGGAAATAGGATCTTAGAGGGCAGAGAGAAAGGTTGGAGAGAAGCCAAGATTACCTATGAACATCTGTGAGGATTGTACTGAGAGATGGTTATCTGTGAGAGCTAAGGCCTTGTATAATTCCTATGTATTTCCACCATGTACGATAATACAATAGTGTGGGGTTTTTAGTTGAGGCTTTCCCCAAAGTATTTTCATGTGTATTGTGCCATTTATTCTTCTTCTTTTGGTTATATTATTCAGCTCCATCTTTAAGCTTCTGCAAATTGATAATAGAAGTAGGTTATAACATTCTTTTTTGATTTATATTGCATTATTGGGTTAACCTACAGAGATTTTCTACATATATTAATAAAAAAAGAGGAAGCATACAACCTAGGCCTTGATGTTGGAAGCCCTCCTTGAGTGAATGTCAAATTCCAAGCTCAAGCTCTCTAAGCACTCCTTCTCCAAGCTAAACCGAATAGCATGTAGGCATTATCTCAGCATAAGGGTGCAAATAATTAGAGACCAACCATTTGGGAATGGATGGGGATGAATTTATAGGCAAGGAGAGGGATTTAGGATCTCACCAAAGATAAGGGAAGATCATCATCTCAAGAAGGAAGATCATAGGGATAAGATCAAAGGAAAATATTGGGAGAATTCAACCACATCTATAATGAACATCATCCAACTCGCCATTTTGGAAGCCTCTATATCACAAAGCTTCTCCTCCACTTTGGGAAATCTTGCTTTTAGGGATCAATGCAAGTATCCAAAAAAATCCGTGCTAGTAGCATGAGGCTCATATGATGCAACCTGCCATTAGCACAAGTGGGCAATGTCACAGTTGCGCTGACCCAAAAATTAGGGTTTTGAGCTCATTTTCTTCCGGAAAAGCTCAAGGAAACTTTTCATTAGTTCTCTAGGGAGGATTTGGACTGCATATTAGGATGGTAGATTACATAGTTGTCAAGGTTTTAGCACTCTGGGGTATGACACAGGGAAGTGCAGGAGGTGTGAAAAAATACTATGTAATAAGGCCCAAGCTAGAGTTAAGCACAAGGTCAAAGGTATGACTAATCTCAAGTTCAATGGAATTACTGTAAGAAGTGTGGTCATTAGGAAAATGAATGTAGAAAGAAGAAATATGACATAAGTAACAAAACAAGTGTAAATTTCACAAAGGAGGATCAGAACCATGATAGCATGCTTTTAGCTTGTAATGTAGCACAAGAAAAACAAAGTGATGTATGGTATCTAGATTCAGGGTATATCAACCACATGGAAGGAAACATAGAAATGTTTTCCAATTTAGATGAAAGTGTGAAATCTGAAGTGACATTAGGGACTAATAGAAAAGTATTTTTCATGGGAAAAGGAAGAGTCAATATTGTAATAAAAAAGGGGGAGAATAGGGACATTTCAGATGTTTATTTTTCCCCCGGTCTTAAGCATAACCTCATAAGCATTGGATAACTCATGCAAAAGGGCTACAATGTCTTTTTCAAAAATGAAGAGTACATAATTTTGGATAAGCCTCCAAGCAGACATCTGATTGCAAAAGTTCAGATGACAAAAAATAGGATGTTTCCCCTAAAGATAAAATTAGATTTGAAGGAAGAAGGTGCACAAGAAAACCTATCAATGAATTCACAATAAGATGAAAGAAAAGTTGCAATTGTCATACAAGTAAACTTTCAAGTAGAGGTCAAAGATGAAAATTGGTTATGGAATTCGAGATTTGGTCATCTAAACTTTGGAGGTTTGAATTTGTTGCATAGGAAAGGCATGGTGAAGGGGGCGCCACTCATAGAAAAACCGAAAAACCTATGTGAAGGATGCATCTTGGGAAAAAAACATAGAGAGACATTTCTAGCAGGAAAGCTAATAAGGGAAAAGGCACCTTTGGAGATTGTCCATTCATATTTGAGTGGACCAATGCAAACACTATCAATTGGTGGCAACTAAAATTTCTTGACCTTCATAGATGATTACATAGGGAAAACATGGGTCTACTTCCTAAAACAAAAAAGTGAAGTGTTTGAACGCTTTCACCAATACAAAGCTCTTATTGAGAAGCAATGTGGACACTACATAAAAGTCTCGAGGACCGGTAGAGGTGGAGAATAGATCTCAAATGATTCCCTAAATTTTTGCAGGGAGCATGGAATTCACAAGAAATTTATAGCAAGGTATACACCTCAGCAAAATGGTGTTGCGAAAAAGGAGAATAAGACTATTATGGAAATGGAAAGAAGTATGTTGAAGGCAAAGAATTTTCCAAATGAATATGGGGATGAAGGTATCGCTTGTGCAACATATATCATGAATAGGTGTCCAACCAAAAGTGTCAAGAATGTGGTTCCCGAAGAGGCATGGAGTGGAAGAAAAGATGTCGTCACTCACATGAGAGTATTTGGATGTGTGGCGTATGCACATGTCTCGGATGAGTTGAGGAAGAAGTTGGACAACAAGGGGGGCAAATGCATATTTGTTGGATATAGTGATGAATCTAAGGCATATAATCTCTACAATCCATCAACCAAGAAGGTCATAATCAACAGAGATGTGCAATTCATAGAAGAGGAAGCATGGGATGGAAGTTTAAATAAGGCAATCAATGTCAAAGCATGTATAATGCATGATGACAAAGATGAATTGACAACAAAAAGCAATTCCTCAACTGTGAATCCCTCTAATCCTATTCATGCGCAACAAAGCAGGAAACAACTAACACAATCAACAAATAATAAAACATCATCGTGTAGTCAGGCAAGTGATTCTCTAAGCATGTCGTAAAGACGTAAAACATCGTCTACTTCAAGTGCAACACCAAGTGACATTTCAAGACCATCTTCAGCAAGCATAACAATACCAAAATTCAAAAATTTAAATGAAGTTTATCAGCAAGATGAAGTTGATGATAGAGCTGGTCTGAATTCCTTATTTGTATTATTTTGTCATGTAGATGACCCAATCCATTTTGAGGATGCAATCAAAGAAGAAAAATGGGCTGCAGCAATGGAGGAAGAAATAGAAGCAATAGAAAAGAATGACACATGGGAGTTAGTGAACCTTCCGCAAGGAAAGGAAGTCATTCGAGTGAAGTGGGTCTATAAGAGAAAGACAAACGTTGAGGAGAAGATTGAAAGGCATGAAGCAAAGCTAGTTGTCAAAGGATACAAGAAGCAACATGGGATAGATTATGCTGAGACATTTGCGCCAGTTGCGCAGATGGAGACAATGCACACAATGGTGTTAATTTCCATGCAACATAAATGGAAAGTGTATCAAATGGATGTAAAATCAACATTCTTGAATGGAGTGCTGAAAGAGGAAGTATATGTTGCGTGACCACTTGGTTATGAGGCAAAAGGCCAAGAAGATAAGGTGTATAGTTTGAGCAAAGCTATTTATGGGCTGAAGAAAGCATCACGTGCATCGTATAGTAGGATAGATGCTTACTCGTTGGAAAATGGCTTCGACAAATGTGACGGTGAGCCTACTCTCTACATCAAAGAGAGTGATGGTAAGATTCTTATTGTTGTATTATATGTAGGTGTTTTTATTTTTACAGGCAATGATGACTTCCTCATCGCTAATTTCAAAGAAGTCATGAAAAGTGGTTTTAAAATGACTGACTTAGGGTTGTAAGATATTTTTTGGGCATAGAAGTGAAGAAAACATAAAATGGCATTTGTATTTCTCAAGAAAAGTATGTAGCTGAAATTTTGGAGAGGTTTCACATGCAAAACAACAAACCTGCACCAACTCCAACTGTCATAGGATTTAAGTTGAGAAAAGAAGATTACAGAAACAATGCCAATTTGACATTATATAAAATTATGGTGTGCAACTTGATGTATTTGATCGCAACTAGGCCTATTATAATGTATGCAGTAAGCCTCGTGTCAAAGTTCACGGGGACACCCAAGGAGACGCATTAAAAAGTAGGAAAAATGATTTTAAAGTATGTCGATGGGAAAAAACAATATGACATTTTGTACACCACAACAAATTATTCTAGGTTGGTTGGTTACATTGACAATGATTCGACAAGAAGTGTCGATGACAGAAAAAGCACGTTAGAATATGTTTTTCATTTAGGTTCTAGATCCATTTCATGGGCCTCCAAGAAGAAGCCAATAGTGTCATTATGAAAAATAGAAGTTGAATATCTTGCCGCAACAACAGGAGCATGTCAAGTAGTTTGGATGAGAAGGATGTTGAGGGATTTATGCCACAACCAAGAAGGAACAACATCTATTTTCTGTGACAATACTTCCACAATTTCATTATCAAATAATTATGTTTTTCATAAGAGGACCAAGAACATTAATGCTAAATATCATTTTATTAGAGAGTTGATTAACAATGGTGAAATTGTGTTGCAACACTGCAGGTCACAGGAACAGTTTGCTGACATTTTCACAAAGCCATTGGCACATGAAAATTTGTTTATCTTAAAGAATGTTTAGGAATTTTCAATGGCGGAAGTTGTGATTAAGGGGGAGTGTTGGAAATATTAATCTCAACTACTGCAGCTAATAAATTTAATGAACTGACAACAACCATGCTTGCCCAGTTGATTTTTGCAAGTTGTGGATTTTGTTTGTAAACTGAAGGACATAATTTTTGAGCAAAAGTACGAGTTCTCATTCCGCAACACACATCAAGAATTTAAGAAGGAATGTGTATTTAATAAAGGGTTGGTAAATATGTACAGTCAAACATTTACTGCACAACTCTTACTTGCAATCTGCAACCTCTACAAGCTCATAAAATCACTTACCTTGTATAATCGCCCATCCTGTGTCTTAATGTTTTGATCATTAATGCATTAATATCTCAAAAATGCATGTTTAGATAAATATGAATGTAAAAGCATTTTTCATAGTAAAGAGAGTTGAAGGGTGTAACTCTGAGAAAATCGTGGAGAAAATTTTGGTGGGTGCGTGAAAACAACAGTTACTGGGTTTTACTGTCTGTTACTCCGCAACCCCCGGTGAAGTGTAAATCGCTGTAAACTTTTATTTTACAAGTGAAGGAGCCACATTCTCCATATGTATGTATTTCATGCATTATAAATACAATCCGAAGTTTAATTGTGTTGCTCCATTTTACTTTGTTTTACTATGTCTTCAGTGGATTAAATTTTTGTGTTATTTAAGCCCCTGTACAGTTGTGATTTTCTTTTCGCAATTGGAGATTTGACCTCCGCAACTGATTTTTTGAGGGAGACTCCTCCCCTCTGCCCCCTGTAAATTCTTTAACAGTACGCTGGTAAATCACCTTCTCAACTGCTAGCAATGGGACTTGGTTTCAATAGCCTGTAAATATGGTGGGCGCATTAACGAAAGTTGTGGGAAACTAATTCTGCATCCATTGCCTGACATTATCCTCTGTTCACTTGGTGTGTAAACACCTCCACAAACAACAACGTCAGAATAATTTGACTCTTAATTCCAGTAAAGATCCAATTGCTCTCTGTCCTCTAGTGAAATGAATCACAGTTAATAGATCAACCCTCTATGAATATATGTGACTCGTATTTTGGACTGGAGTGGCTTGGATTTCTTTAACTTCATCTCTCATAGGGATTTCAGGCTAACAACAAATAAATTCAATCCATGATCTTGACCCATCCAAGAAACTAGTGTGACAACCTGTCAACAATATAACCCAATATATTACTGAAGCGACACTCAACTGACGTCCTCGACCTATGAAATTACCCACGTGAATATTGTATATATATGCCAATGTGGCTTTTCAATGTAGCAATTGAAATTCAGTGATAAGATCTATATACAATATTCGCCCGCATTTATTCATTGTTTCTCGTGGAGAATCCTCCAGGAAGTGACCGCACTAGATTGGTCTAGGTAGAATCACAATAGGGCTTAATCTTTCTAGTATTGGCTTCGATCCCCGGTGCTTGATTACATTTCCTCGATTTTACTGGCTTAAGTGGTTTTCCTTTCTCAGGTATGAAGTTCCTAAACCAATAATTTCATTGATTTCTATGCTTTGTATCATCTCAACAGATTTTTTTGGTCTATGGCTTCAGGTCAATATTGGATTCTCTACTAAGGAAAATTAACTTAGGTTCCATAAAAAGATGATATTACATTGTCTTCAGGAAACATAGACGCTATGGCTTGGAAAATTGATTTGACTCATCTAAAACAAAATTCAACCTCCAATATATTAATAGATATTTTCTTAAGCAAATTAACCCTTTGTAATAATTTGTCCTCTCATAAATCAATGGTTTCCCCTTCACCGGTAAAACAATAAATCCGTTCCTTTTGCTCTGATCACAATTTTTTACTTTTGGTGTAGAAATTTACATAAAACCCTCAGGCTAGCAAGAAAAACTAGCTTTGATACCACTATATTATCCTAAATAGATAATTTTTTAACGATTTTGGGATGTGATAAAATATTCAATTTATTTGAATTATAAAAATTTAAAATGACAACAATTTTCACAGATTGCAGAAATAATTGGAAATAAGAAACACTACAAATTTAGAGAGAAGCAGAACATATACTAGAAACTTAGCTTTATTTAGATGATATAAGTTATTACAACAGAAATAACTGAGATAGAACAAGAAGAAATGAAGTGCTAATTAAGGATCTAAATGATCCTCATTCCAATATTGTTGAAGCTCTATGAAAATTCTAGATGAAGTCTCCTCAAAGAGTGATGGGGTTTTGTCCAACACACACAATGGAAACCCAAGGGTTTTGGTCCTAGGGATTTGTTGAAGCCGAGAAATCCATTCTTCAAACCTCACTATAACAAATGAACAACCAAACCAAGGTGTCCCAAATGATCTGCTTCTCCTCCTTTTATAGATCTGATGGATCCCTCTCCAACCTTCTAGATGCCTTTATTTTATTATTTTATTTTCCTACTGTGGAAGCTTCTCCTCTTAACCCCTTTCTTAAGTTATTTTTATTTTATTTTAGTCAACTCGAATTTTTCTCCATTTAGCACTTTTTCCCTTCTTTTATTAATTAAAGTCACTTTTTAATTTGGAAAAATGCTAAATTGGCCACCATCCTTTACCTGGTCATTGAAATACAATTTTCACCATGCCATCATGTAGATCTTCTTGTTCTGATTCCAACGAGCTATTAGGATAAGATATTTTATTAAATATTCCTCCCAAAATGACACCTTAAGCGTAATTAATTTAAACAGACTCAATAATAACCTTGTTTTATGGGAATTATCAGATTGCAGTGGAACCAAAAGCAAGTTGTTCAAATGATAGAATATGCCAAGCAAACACCATCAGATCCCATAAAAATATCCAAAACTCCTTTGGAACTTTTGATGACTTACTCCTACTCTAGTGTCCTAGCTATCACGTACCTTGGAAACCATAAAAATATCCAAAACTCCTTTGGAACTTTTGATGACTTACTCCTACTCTAGTGTCCTAGCTATCACTTACCTTGGAAACCCATCCTGGTTGTACTATAGAGGAAATTGAAAAAGTGGACATTAGAAAATAGGAAAGGAGAAGTTATTATTAAAGGATGTTTCCTTCAAAGCATCAATTAAGATAAACATACTTAAGTACCACAAGCATTCTAACTCTAAATCAAATGAAGAACATGCTCAATTTGTGAGGAAGATGAAAAGATGATCTAAAAAAAGTAAAGGTAAGTTTCCATTCAAATGTTTTAAATGTGGTATAATAGGTCTTTATGCTTCTAAATGTCCATTTGAAAAATTAGAGGATAGTGATGATGAAGAAGAATATAAAGAGATAAGAAAATATCATAAACATAGAAATAGAGGAAAATTTCATGAAAATATAAAGGGAAGATCTTTCAAGAAGAAACACTTTTATTCCAAGGAAGATGGAAGTTCATTAGAAGATAGTGATAAATACATGCATTCAATGAAGACAAAGAAGAAGTCATAGTCATGACCATAGAGGTTGAATACTCTGATAAAGATAAATTAGATTTAGAGAAAGAAGATGTTGATAATCTTAAGTGAGAAATTATATATGCATTATATAAAATAGAAAGACGCAGAAGAAAATTTAAAAAGGAGAATTTGTTTCAAAAACATGAGGAAGACAAGAACCATGATCTTTAAGAATCAGCAGTATCTCTCATGAAGTTACAACTAGAAGAGGAAAAGAAAAGAGAATATGTGTTACTAAGCTAGATCAAAGAAAAGAAAGGACATTTGAGAAACTAGAAGCTAAGATTGTTTCCTTTGGAAAGAATTTAGAAAAAAATCAATCATGTGTTGAACCAAAATTTGAAGTTTGGAAAGAGTTCTTAATCCTTAGATGATATCTAATTTTCTAGAGATCCCCTTTTATTAATACAGGTCTTGGTTATCATGAAACTTCCAAGGGAAAATGAAGCTCAATGACATCAATTGAGAAATGCAAAAGGGAACCTAAAATTTATATTAATGTGCTCAGGAGATCTATGAATGAAAATAGTATAAAGAAAGAAGGAGAAAAATGGTAGATATTTTATTTTCAAAATAAAGAAAGAAACTCTAGGAAATGAATTGAATATCGGCTAGGACCTACGAATGAATTCATAAGATCATTTCCCCGAAGAAGGCCTTTTGCATCTAGGTATCAAAATCTATTTTATGACTTTTACTTTTCAAGTAATAATTTTGGTCATAAGGTAATAGATTGTAGGGCATATTTATGAAATGACTATATGAGGAATATGATTAGGGGATTATAAAAAATCTCAAGGAATGGTTGTGTGAGTAGCAATCCTAGAAGTTTTAATGATAATGTTGTCAAAAATTACAATTCATTTCCCACCTTATCATATCATGTTGAATGTTTCAAGTGCAGCAATTTTGGGTGCAAATCTCATGATTATAGAAGAAATACATTAAGTTTTTGAAACCAAAGTAGAGAAGAAGATATTTCTAGAAATAGAAATCAAAGAAAAAGGTATGGATAAAAAAGCAAGAGAACAAGGAAGAATTTGATGTAGCCCTATGTGGTCAAAACAAATATTGCTAATTGGTATATAGAGAGTGGATGTTCAGATTATAAACAAAGTCAGAGGAGGAAATATCACCCTTGTAAATAATGATTTCGGAAGGATAACTAGAAAAGGCACAGTGAATCTTGATGATGGAAGGAAAAAAACACTGAATGTTTTGTTTATTGAAGTTCTAAAGTACAATATACTAAGTGTGAGTCAAATGATTGATTAAGGGTGTGATCTCATATTTAATTCTAAAGGATGTGAAAAAAGAAAAGCAGATTCAAGAATATTGGTAGCAAATGCAATCAAGTCTCAAAACAATGTTTATGTCCTTGATTAACAAAAAAAACCTATATGGGAGTAATATCCCTAATGACTCATTAGTAAAAGACAAAGTGAGATATTACAACACCTCATGCCACATTAAGAAGATGGGAAATCTTGAGAGTGAGTCGTAGGAGGAGACTTATGAAATGGAAAGGTTGCAGGATATGAATCAACATGTGATGTGAAAAAAGTAAAGTAAATAATGTATTCCAATTAAATTTAGTGCATGAGTTTAGGGGGAGAAACATATTTCCCTTGAAATCAAAATAGGAGGTAGTTTCAAACAAAAGGAATATGTTACAAACGATGAGATTTGTAAATAAGGACAAAGATCAGTTCAAGGGGGCATCTTTGTATAGGAAAAGAAGAAAATTGACATGGAGAACTTATTATCAAAGTAGTTCTATTATAGTCAAAGGGGTTAATAAAAAAAATCATAAGCCCAAGGGGAGCATCTGTTTACAAGAAAAGAATAAATTTGCAACCAAATAAGTTAATTTATAAAGAAATGGAAGCATAAGTCCATGGGGAGTAGTCCTAAAAGAAAGTTTAATTACAAAGGGATTAGTATTAACAATAGGTCTATGGAATAATAAATGTTGCATGTAGGGATGTTTAGGCACATCCTTAATGGGGGGAGCCTAGTTGCATGTAGAGAAATAGTAAGAAATCAGGGGAAGAATTTGGTTTGTTGTTGACATATCAAAGGAAGGAATTGCAGCCAAAAGTAAAATCAACATGCATACATAAGAAGAGATAGAAGACATGGAGAGTGATTGTAGTTAATAAGGAAAGTTGTAGATACGAGAAGAGTTGGAGAAGTTATTGATAGGAGGATTCAAGCTGTAATTGAAGGAACTATAGAAAAATGTATACTTACAAACATAATGAAGAATTTTAGATAATGGACAAATTGCAAGAAAAGTAAAAGAATTAGTATCAATCGCAAAAGAATTTATCTAAGATATCTATGGGTATTTCTGAAGTAGTTACGGAATAATTGTAGATAAAGTTTTTGATCGTGGATAGATTGGGGGAGGTCTCATTTTTAGCAGGTATAACCCTTTTCCATTAATTTCAAAGGGGGAGAAATTGCAAACATGGGAAGCTAGGGGGAGGCCTTTAGCTTCAACGAAAAAAATCGGATGTCAAGATCAAATATTGGGGGTTTCTATCAATGAAAAAGGGAGGGATCATTGGAAAATATGTTTTCATTAATGTCAACATGCTAGGAGGAGCACAATTGGATCAACGTAGAGAAATTTTGATCAATTCATGCCTAGGGGAACACATTTGGATGCACGAGTAGATTAACGTAGTTGAATTAACAAGAGTATTTTACATTGTGTTATTATTGATGACTATACCACAGGAAGCACATGCATAATGTTGTCATTGATGTCATAGGAGAAGAGAAGAGGTCTGAGGCCTTATAAAAAAGGGGCAAGGTGTGATCAAAGGCGAGCAAGCAAAACACATTTGAATGCACAAGGAACAAAATGGAAATTAACGTAGATCAATGCTGCTTGGATGATCGAGATTCGTTATACATTTCGTTGGATCCCAACTTGCTCCATGCTTAATCACTGCGGGGGTTCAAAATTATGTTAGGAAGTAAAACTACTAAGGGCATGTGGCATTTGATGAATGGATTTTCCCCTACCACCCCCTGTCACACCCCCACACCCCACCTTTCTTCTTTCCAAAACCACCATTGACCCCTCCCAAAAACCATATGAACATGGTGATATGGCATTGGTGGGGTCAAATATGCAAGCTTGATGTTATTTAATGGAAGGAAAATTTGTAATTGGAATTGTTTCATCTATTAGACACTTGAACATTAGATGATTTTCAATGGAATGTGAAAGAGCTAGTGACTTTTTCTGTTATCAAATAGTCATAACCCCTAGTCAAGCTCTCGGTCATGAAGAACATAAGAATTAGTGCTTAAGGGATAAAAGTACTTGGGCCCCCGGAATGTTGGATGCATAAATGTGAAGATAATTCTCTAATACATGATAAGATTAGCTCCTAAGCTAAGTGCTAATACATTTTCCCGATATCTGATAGTCTTGGCCCTTGGTCAATCCCATGGTCATAAAGCACTTAAGCATAGTACCTAAGGGACAACATTTCCCATAGACCAATGGATGTACAAATGCAAAGAGTCAATATCTTTTTCCAAGACCTGAGATGGTTGGCTCTTGGTCAAGTCGTTTGTCACAGAGTGTTAGTATTTCATGCCTAAGGGCTAAAGGCCCCATTAGGCCATTAGACCATCAAGTGTATACGCAATACAACATCTCTTTGATTTCCCTATTACCTAATAGCTCAGGATATGCCAGCTGGACAAAGCAGTGATGTGGCATGCCAGGTGGAGGAAGTGATGTGGTAGTTAACACATGTTAACCAAATTTAGAATTTTGGTATGCCTAATAGTGAAAATGTGAGTGACACATGGCATGTGTTAGCAGAGCCATGTGGAAAAGGTCACATCAACATTAGCCATGTGTTGGTATATGATTAGTTGTCGAAAGAATGGCATCTCTAGCTAAGTGGACCTTAGAGCCCCAAAGTCCTAGAGTAGTGTTTAGCTATAGGATCACCCAATATCCCAAGATCCATCAATTGACAAGCCAAGAGACAAAATTAGTATAAAAAAAAGATGATAATTTTTGCGTCATCAAACCCAGGAAGCCTCAAAATTGTGGGATGGAATTTTGTAAATATCTCTTGATAGCCTCATCACTTGATAATATTTAGTTCGTAGAAATAGGGTCTAGTATTTAGGGTTTTATTTATAACACATAAGGTTTTAGCATCTTCGAGCCCTTATTATCCTAGAGTAATGTTGCAAAAGAGTGTTCAAGTATTCCTAGTTTCCTAGGACCCGATATGGACCTGTTGATGGCCCAAAATGACCATATCAACATTATAAGGGAGACCACCCATTCGGTAACTTTAATCAACTCCTTTTCCATTTGGAATGGTGGTTCTGACTAGTTCAATTGGGTCCAGTTACCCTCTCTCTATATCTATTGGATTAAAGCATGCCTTTTACTTACCAATAGAGAAGAGACATCGGATCAACCATGTTGTTGAGCTCAGGCAAGAAAGTAATCATTAAGCTGATCTAGGAAAAATCCAAACCACAACTAAGTTTTTCCCCTTTTGCAGGGGATTTCTACAATGCCATAATTAAATCCAAATGAAATCCTACTATAATGTGTAGAAAACAAATAGTAAACATATCCCTATCTCAACTGAAATAAGGATTAGTCCCTCTCTCAATCAAGAGAAAAGTAACAAGAAAATGAGAAGAGGCATAAAGTTGAAGTTAGAATAGGATAAGGATAATAGGCTAGGGAAATAGTTCCAAGACCTATTTCCTATTAAAACAAATGTATGTAAATAGTTGTATGTTAAATTGTTAGTAGACATCTAATTGCTAACACCTCCAAATTCAAGTAAAGTAATTTCCTAAGAACAATAAATTCATGTCGCGATATTGAAATAGTTCAAATAACATGACATGTATGATGCAGGACACCTATTACATCAAACTGTTAGATAGCTAGAAACTTGAAGTGATAAAGGTCTATTCCTATGCAGTGTTCAGTTTTAAACTCATTACTAGTTAACCCTGCAAGGTAGCTTGACAAGATTCTAAATGAGCATACATTGTAAACATTCAATAGTAATGCTAGAAATAAATAGGTATACACATACACAAGAGTGAAACTTGAAAACTAAAAGATTTATTTGCAATAAACAGAGCAAGAAATAATGCTTTACATCTGATTACAGAAATAAATAATATCTCATAAAAATTGAATCTAGTTCCTGAAATAATAGAGAGTCACAATAGTGTAATTCCTCTGTTGCATCTAAACTCAATTTCCTATCTACAGAAAAAGACTAAACTCTCATTACAATAGTGCAACCCAAGTCAAAGTTTCCTCTACAAACAAATTTTACTACAAAAATCCTTCTACCCTCCAAGTTTCAGATCTAGAACACTTTGTTCATGCGTATTTTTAATCTTTTTATAAGTCTACCTGCCATCCCAGTCTTTTGTTTCACATGCATTTCTCGTAATTTTCCAACTGCTAATTATATTCATTGAAAATTTGTAACTTCAACCCATAGAAAAAGACTCATTGTCTTCAGTTCTACGCTACTCCAATCAAGCTTGCGAGCAATGGCTCATCCTAACTCGGTATTATCATGAAAGTCCTTGTTCAATGTAATCCAAAGAAAGCCTTCTCTGTTTCTATTGCATAGTTAAATGATCAATAGCCACATGATATCTAATGAGCATGCAATAACCCAGAAAGGAGAATCATCAAACCGACTCCTCAAATCAAGTAAAAGGAAAGTGAATACCAACAAATTTTACAGGAGGGTGTTTTCATGAATATGAAAGGTACTGTCATGAATATGAAAGGTTGAAAAGAGAGGTTAACAAAGGAAAAAGAAAATTATAATATCCATAATAAAAGATATGCCAAAGAAAAAGTTCACAAGCCAATTGCTAATGAACACATGAATCATGAGTCACCAAAAATGTCAAAAAAGAGGTTTTCAAAGATGCAAAATAGAAAGTCTTCAAATTTCGTGTGAAAAATTTATGGGGTTGTGGCCAAAACAATGGCGGGGTTGTGACCACAACATGACCTTGGCCATAGTGCATGGTTCTAGGTTCTTGATGACTTGGCACCTGGATACTAAATAATATACCCACCAATGTATTCTCTCAAAGTCTAATAGCTTGATATTTGTCAATTGACGATCTTAGTGGATAGAAATATCATTGGTTCTTAATAGAGATAAGTTTTTTTCATTGGTCCAAAATAAACTTGGTTTTTTGAAGGATTCTTATGTGAAAGTATTTTTGGATATTTCCTAAATTCTCAGATATTTCTTGAATTCCTGGTAAATTTCTAAGTTTTGTGCATGAATCTATGGGTTTTGAGGTTGATGGAAAGGAGTGTAATGAATAAGAAATCAACTTGCATGATTGCAGATCCATGATCTATTGATGAGAGTGTTGAGCTTGGGACAAATAAAGTCCCTATAAATTGAAGAGCTGAGAGAGGCAATTGATGTATGAAACGCGACATTGCATAAGGAAGTGAATGGAAGAAACAAGAGGTGCACTACAATGAATATTAACATAGAGATTTCCAAAACATAAGATGAGTGAGACTGATTAATTAATGTAGTGAAGTGCAAAAGTGGTGAGTAGATTGAGTATAATCTGTAGTTAAATGTGAGAGAGTGGCATAGTCTGCAGTGATGTATGATATGTTTTATGTATGGAATGAAGAGGAATTCTAATATAGATAGAAACAAACTTATACATATGAATGTAAGATAAGTACTAGACAACATAGAGATCTAAGTAGTAGAGAGGATTTTACACAATTAAGTGAATACAATGTTTAGAGAAAAGTTGCAATGAATCAAAGAACATCAGAGCAGACCAGAGAATAGAAACTTGATGACTAGAGATCACGAGGGATTGATGTCTCTTGTAGGTTCGTGCCCACAACATAGTAAATGGGATTGATGAATCCCATAGGTCGGTGCCTACGAATTAGTAAAGGTGATTTGTTTCTCCCATAGGTTGATTCCTACAAATATATAGACGACATTGATGTTTCTTGTAGGTTGGTTCCTACAAAGAAACATATGTGATTGGTGTCTCTTTCAAGTTGGTTCCTATGAAGCAACAAGAGAGGATTTTTGCCTCATGTGGGTTGGTGCCTGAGAAGTAGTTGGGGGGGATTGGTGTCTTCTATAGGTTGGTGTCTACGGCACAACAAAGGGGCTTGGTGTCTCATGTAGGGTGGTGCCTACAACATGGTTAAAGGGTGTGGTGTCTCTTGTACGTTGTTTTCTACAAATTGATGTAACAAAAGGTTGGTGTCTATAAGATATTTTATATAAATAAGTTTTGTGGTTTTATCCCATAAGGGTTTCCATGTATATATTTTCTTACTTATTTAGTTTATGTTGTTTGAATGTTTAAACAAGTAAAATTTGTCATTATACTGATTCACCCCCACACATAGTATAATTATGAAATATAACATATGTTACAAGGATATTAAAGGAGATAAAAATATATTCATCATTTACATCAGCTTTGGGAAACCTCTTGCAATTGAATTATATACTACATTAATACATGCATCTATGATTGCATACACTCCCATTGGAATGGAGATAGAAAAAAATACTTTAAAAAAAATGACTATTACTAGGTGGTTCCTTGACGGGTGAATAGAGAGTGAATTCCTAACAACTGCATCATGGGAAAGTTTTAGAGAATTCAAAACAAAAAATTAAATATAGGATACATTATAGTCTTATGGAGAACAAAAATTCCAAATACAAGGAATCCATGAACTTTGGGTTAGAGAAAAATGTAAATACCAATGGAAAAAAACACAGAGGAGTTCTCAACTATGCTTAGAGATAAGTTTGACAGTGTCAAGAAAACTAAGAAGGAAATCTTTTCTATATTCCATGCAAAGTTATAGTAGGTCCATGGAGGGAATAAAAAAGAATGGAACATAACTGTCAGGGGTCATTTTAGGCAGAAAGAAAAGGGAATAAAGGAGTTATGCCAACTTCCATACCACTACTAGAGGTAACCCCAAATTGGATTGATTTTCGATTAAAGTGTAATCAAATTTATATACTTTAAGTGAATCTTCAGTTCACTATCTTTGAGTTTGTTATGTTATCACTCAGAATTTTCTCAAGGCTAAAGAAAGAAATTTCTAAGATAACCACAAACCAATCTTTTAGACTCGGGTTCTAGCCAACCTAAGTCTAGAGAGGGATCTCTCTTTATGATTTAGCTTTGTTTATGGGATATTAGGCTAGTTATGAAAGCTTGGGGGGTTTTGATTTTGTTTGGTGTTGGAATTCAGGAGTGAATGGATAAAACAAGGTATTTCAGGCCATTGGGCAATGGAGTCAACTGAAGATGGCTTAACTGGATCAAGTTGATTCAAAAAAGGAGGGCTTCACAGGGTAAGATAGCTAAACAAAAGAAAAATGGTAATTTGAAAGGATGAAATGGTTTTCAAAGAAAAGAAGGGCAGTTAAGAATCCTTCAACAAAGTTTCAAAATGAGGGAAAATGGGTGATCATTAACGAAAAGAAATTAAGAATTTCTTGTTAAATGACCATAATGGTAAACTAACAAGCCATGAGCAATTAAGAATTCCATACCTATGATAGCTTAGAGGAAATCATAGAGAATATAAATGATTTTAAAAACAGAAAAACACTTTCTGAAATATACTTTTTTGTTTATTATTCAAATATGAAACACATTTGAATATTCAAACCAGAAAACAGTAAAAACATAAGATATAGAATACCTATTTGTCCTTTGTTTGACACAGGAATCCTGTGAAAGTCATTTGCTTTATTACTTCTTCCAACTAGCCATACAATAATTGTTCAACAACACTTCTATTCCAAAATAATGAGCCTACAGAAATGTCTAAGAATCCACCCTAAGTACTTCAAATGAGGAAGTACTTATACAAAAAGTTACAAAAAAATATCTCCTAACTGGAGGAAATATATTCTAGGAATACTAAATATATTTTACATAAAAGTAGAGACAGATGGTCTCGAAGATAGAAACTGGAAGTGAACTACTGGCTTGTTGTCCCTGTTTTTGTTGAATGAGCTGGAGGCAGGCCCTATGATTGATCATCTTGTTGTATTGCTCATAATTGTGTGCTAGCTGATTTCTTTTGGCTTTTTACTGATACTCTTCAACCTATTCTGATACTTTTTACTTACTTTTATCCTCATCCACCTTCTTTTACCAAAATTGACTATGGTAAATACTTCAATTTACATTTTACCAAGGTAAATTATAAGATGTATATTATATCTGTCCACCAATCATCCCTTGGTATCCTGATCCATGTTAGCTTTCTATAAATTTCATCAGCCTCTGTGTATTTTACAAAATTTGGTTGTACAGGAAACAAATGTTTCAATTTATGCTCAACATAAAAGAGGTTCTCCAAACTGTCATATAGAACTCTGCATGTAGGTAATGCTTTGGGTGCAGATGAACTAGAAGATGAACTAGCTTGGTTATTGGCATACTAATACAATTTGTTGACATAATCCTCATGCCTCATTAACTTATCATTGATTACCAAAGAACTTGGAAGTCCTTTACTCTGTAAAATGCCAATTTTTTCCATAAATTCATCTATGTCTTCTTGCATGTTCTGACATTTTTTTTCTAGGTTCTGCATTAGAGACCTTTTGGTTAAGAATTTCTTGATTTCTAGAATGGTTCCAGTTCTATCCTCAATATTTAGATGTTCCAATTGATGTCTATTTCTGTTGTTCAAAAAGTTTATTAGCTTGATAGCTTCTTCAAGCTTCCCTTCTAACTCTTCCTTGGTTTTTTGAATTTCTTGAAGAGCAGCTTTGACTAAGTCAATCTATTCCAAAATTATTTGTATTGATGACCAAACATTATTAATTGATTGAGTGATGTTGGTCCATAATATTTTCCTAATATTTGTTAAAGGCTTTTCAAGATGAGATCCTTCTCTAGTGTTTTTACCTATTGAGTTAAGCCTTTATTTTTCCTTACTTCTTCAGCAAAATTAATCTTTGACACGTCATACTTCTATTCCAAGGTGATGAATTTCTCCTTTACCTTTTGGAATTCAGTGACCTGGAGCTTCATCTCCTCCATGTACTTGATTAATTCTTCTATGCTTTGACTAGAAGTTCCTACCTATGCTATGCCTGTAATAGTTTCAGTTGTGGCCAAAGGGACATTTGGTGCTAGAGCAGATGCAAGTGTTGAAGGGACTACTGTGGTAACCACTGGTACTACATTTTAAGGCTGAGAGGTCGACTCACTCTGCCTACTTTTTAGTGTTTTTTCTAATTCCTGCTCTGTTTCCCTTAATTGTTCATTCAGCTTGAGGACTAAGTCCATGACCTCTTCTTCATTCTTCTTTTTAATTACTTCAGCAGTCTGTGGATGCATAAGTGGTGGCAACTTTAACTATTTTCTCAAGGCAACTATATCTTCATTTTTCTTCTTTGTTAAGGCTTTTGCAGCTTTGACATCCTTTGGGTTATGACCCAATCCAATAATCAAATCCTCCAGTGATTTGATTCTGTTGTCATTTGCCTGTGAGGAGGCTCTTTCTAACTATAATTGAGCAGTGGTGTTGTTCAATGAATTCTCCAATTTGTGTGTCATCATGGTCTTGCTTGTCAATGTTGAATAAACCATTTCCCCTATCTTCTTATGCAATTCTATTTGATCTATGGGGTGAATTTCCTTGGCCAAGACTTGAAAATCAATTTTGAGGTAGTCTGCAAGTGTTTAGGGTTGTTGTACTTTAGGCTTTAAAAAACCCATCTACATTTGGCCTTCCTTGATGTCATAAGCTGACATCAACCTATTTTGATTTATTAGGCCTCTCGATAGTGTTTCTCTACCCTGCTAAGGGTGTCCCTCTTTCGATGTTTTCAATTCTTTGAGGGATTTTTGGCTTTGGCATGATCTTTAATAGATTCATGATGACTTAGAGGGCATTCTTGGATCCATTTGGATCACACCTTTCCACTGAAAAAGGATTTTGGACCACCAAAAGTTGGTTTTCAAGCATCAATCAAGTGAGGATATTGCTACCTCACTTGTCCAATCTCTATCCATTTTTCACTACTGGGTTTTGAACATTTGAGTCCAATCCTTAGGTACTCAACATCTCCTCTGCATGTTACCCTCACCTTCCTGTCCAAAACTATATCTTCCTGCAACTCATTGAGGTATTTAGGCAACAGATCATCAATGGAAGGAAATTGACTTTGCTCTTCAGGATCTTCAATTAATGAAGGTTCAAATAGTCTTAAATTTTATGTATTTACTACTGAATAGATGTGCATGTATGCTGGCAGATCAAGGTAGAAAGCATTCTCACAAATTTTCTCAAGTACCTTAAAAGGCCCATACCTTATTGGCTTCAGCTTCTTTCCTTCACCTTGCATTCTATCCTTGCTGATATACAACCATACTTGATCGCCAACTTGGAAGTTGTGCTCCACCCAATGTTTATCATGCCTTGCCTTGTATTTGGCTTGGCTCTTTTCCAGTCGTTCTTGCATTGCCTGGTGAATCTCTTGGATCTATTTAATGAATCTAGTTGCTTTATCCACATCAATGTGTCCAACAACTGCTATGTATTTTTCAAAGACAAAATCCAAAGGAGACCTTGGTATACAACCAAAACAGGTCTCAAAAGCAGATCTCTATGTAGAAGAATGTTTAGCACGGTTGTAAGCATGTTGCACATAACATAAATGTTCATCCCAAAGCTTGGGATGCTTGATGTAATAACCCCTAAGCAATTGGACCATTGTTCATTGACTATCTCTATTTGGCCATCTGTTTGTGGATGAAAGGTTGTGCTTTTCTTCAGTCTTGTGTCCATTAATTCCCACAAGCTTGACCAAAACTTCCCAACAAATCTGGAGTCTCGATCAGTTATTATGGAAGTGGGTAATCCAAAATGCATGCAAAAATGCTGAAAGAACAATTTCGTTGTTTGTTCAGTTGTAATCTACTTATTACAAGGTATTAGAATACACATTTTGCTGAACCTGTCCACAATAATATATAAATAGTCATGCCCCTTTCTAGATTTTGGCAATCCCCCAACAATGTCCATGGAAACACTTTCCCAAGGACGGGAAGGGACTAGTAGTGGAGTGTACAAGCCTAGTTTTCTATTCCTGGGCTTGCTTTTAGCACACATGCTACACCCCCTTACATATCTAGACATTGTTTCATGCATTTTTGGCCAATAGCAGTATCTTTGTAGTTATGCATTTGTTTTGCTTACACCAAAATGACCCGATATCAGAGAAGTATGTGCTTCCCTAATTATATTAATTCTCTATGTTTGTGGAATGCATAGCTTTCCCTAATGATACAAGAGTTGGTCCTTAATATAGTAATCTACTTATTCTACCTTTTTTCCATTACTTAAAGCTGCATATACATATTTAAATTCTATATCTTGAGCATATTGTTCAATGTAGCTTTCATGCATTACTAAGTTATGCTTAAGTATAGTAGATGCATTTATCATTGGTTTGGACAACATATCTGCAACTTTATTGTGTATGCCCTTTTTATATTTGATGACTAAATGAAACTGTTGTAGGAAACCCATCCACCTATAGTGTCTTGATTGTTTCAACTTAGTTTGTGAGTGCAAGTACTGAAGTGGTCGATGATCAGTATGTATTACTGTTTCTTTGCCCATTAAGTAATGTTTCCACTTCTTCACACTCTGAACTAATGCATACAATTCTTTTTCATATGTAGGACAATTAACTACTGCAGAATCAAAAGTATCAGAATGGTAGCATATGGGTTTACCATGTTGCGTCAACACTGCTCCCATGGCATAGTCATTGGCATCTGTTTTGATCTCAAATGGTTGTTGAAGATTTGGCAATGCTAGTATCATACCTTCTTTATCATACTAATTTTTCTTTCAAGGTGTCAAAGGCTTTCTGCTATTTGCCTCCCCACTGAAACACCTTCTTCAATCCTATTAATGCATATAAGGGAGCTGCAATTAAGGAAAATTTAGCAATAAACTTTCTCCAATATTGTGCTACCCTTAGGAAGCTTCTAACTTCAGTAGCAGACTTGGGTTTATGCCAGTTTACAATGACTGCAACCTTAGAGGGATCTATCTTCAATTCACCACCCCCTACTATATGACCCAAATAATTCAAAGGTGTTTTTCCAAATTCACATTTTGATAATTTAACATAGAGATTTTCCTTTTTCAAAACATCTAGAGTCTTCTTTTCATGCTACAAATGTTCTTCCCATGTTTTATTGAATACAAGAATGTCATCCAAATATAAAATTACAAAATCATCAATAAAAGGCCTGAGTACATCATTCATTACTCTCATGAAAGTGGCAGGAGCATTAGTTAAGCCAAAAGGCATAACTAGCCATTCATACAACCCTTGCTTTGTTTTGAAAGTAGTCTTCCATGCACCTTGCTCTACTACTCTGACCTGATTGTAACCACTATGTAGGTCCAACTTGGAAAAGTAAACAACTTCTTTCAGTTGATCCAATAGATCATCTATGCAAGGAAGGGGATAATGATTCTTGATCGTTATTTTATTCAATGCTCTGTAGTCAATGCACATCCTCCATGAACCGTCCTTCTTTCTCACCAACACGATTGGAGATCTGCATGGTGATGTGCTTGGTCTTATGAACCCTTTCTCGAGCAGCTCCTGTACCTGCTTCTTGATTTCTACATTCTCTAAAGTAGATAACCTGTACATTTCGATGTTAGGCAATGGAGCATCTTGCTGCAAATTAGTATCATGTACAATTTCCCTTTTTGGTGGCAGACCTTTAGGTTCTTGAAATAATATATCATATTCTGAAACAACCTTTTCTAAATTAGCTTGTTGTTTATCATCACAGCCTTCAAATACATTGGTTTTTTCAAGTTTCTTTTACTTTACAGCGATCAGTAAAAATTTCTTGCATGAATTTACAATCCTTTTCATCTGCCCTGAGTTTATGAGAGTATAATTTTTTTGAGTTTCTGAGCTCTTACAGTATATTCTATTCCATCTTTAAAAGTTGATACTTATTTTCAACTCTATAGAAAATTTCTTTTCTATCATACAAGTAAGGACTTCCTAAAACAATTCCACATATATCCAAGCGAATTACATCTAACTCAACCTCATCTACAAATGTTGAACCAATGGAAAACCTAAGTTTACATTGTCTAGTCACTTGTAGCTTTGCTTTATCACATAACCAACCCAATGGATATGGCTTCTTGTGAGGTGTGGTTAGTAGTCTCAGTTTCTTTACAATTGCTTCA
This sequence comes from Pinus taeda, assembly GCA_000404065.3. NCBI lineage: Eukaryota > Viridiplantae > Streptophyta > Pinopsida > Pinales > Pinaceae > Pinus > Pinus taeda. The sequence goes on from APFE030629801.1 coordinate 26,776, forward strand.
GAAATTAAGTTTACTTTTGAGCCACTATCAAACAAAGTATCAATCTTTTGATGCTTGGAAATAACTCTAATATGGAAAATCTCATGTCTTCTTGTCTCATTTTCTTCACTATCAATAGTTTGGGCAGAATTACTAGAAGATGTTTCAGAATTTTTACCTTGTATACCTGTGGCTTCATCACTTGAGTCTGACCCCAAATTTTTTTGAACAGCAGCAACAACTTTCTTCTTCTTTCCATTGAACTTCTTGGGTTTCAGCTCTAGATGCAAATACCAACAATGTTCATCATCATGTCCATCCTTCTTGCAGTGAGTGCATGAAGGTTTGGTCTTTTTTACAGCATCGGCCTTCCTCTCTTTCCATTTATGCTTCTTCTTTTCCTTTTTCTTGTTTACAGTGGGTTTGGATGGTCCCCCAATCTCTCGGTTCATATTCTTGCCTCTTGCTTCTAGATGGGTAGCTTGAACAGATACCTCATCTATACTAGTAGGGTTAAACATGAGAATGGTGTGCCTCAAATAACTATGTAGACCACCTATATACTTTAGCAAAGTTTCAAGTGTGTCTAAATAAATGCCTAGAATCAAAGCTCTTTTTCTAAAATCTTGGGTGTAACTTTATACACTTTGCCCTTTCAATTGGCGAAGAGTTTGCCAACTCATCATAGCTTGCTACATATAAGCTATTGGATAGAATTGTTTTTTTTTTGTAGAAACAAATTCACTCCAGACAAAAAGAATTTTACCATGCTTTTTCAAGTCAGCTTATGTCCTGCCTTCCCACCATACCAAGCCAGTTCCTCCAAGGCGTAGGCTGGCCAGCTGAATCTTACCTCTGTCTGAGTCAATGCTCTGCACCTTGCAATACACATCAATATGCCTAATCCAGTTATCCAGCTTCTCTGCATTTAAATATCCATCATATATTGGCAAATCAAATTTAACATCTAATTTAATCAAAGATGCTTTCTTCTTTTTATTTTTAGGACTATCAGGAGGTGTGGGAAGCTTTTCTTCTTTCCCTTTGCCTTTAGAATGGTCATTTAGGAGATATTCTTCTACTCCTTTGTTATGCTGGGAAGTTGAAGAATCTTCACTTCGACCTTTCTTAAATTCTCTATTTCTTCTACCATGGCTCTCATAATCATGAAATAGTCCATGAACTGAGATTCTGATTCCAATGGAATTTCTTCTGACACTTTCCTCCTAGTATAGACTCTACCAATTTCTGGGTTAGATTCAACCAATTCTCCTTTTCCTAATTTAAGCTTTGATCTAGTTATCATTCACAAATAGTCCAGCACAAGCTTGTCTAACCTTAGCAACCTAAAGCTCTAATACCACTTGATCTGAAAATGAGATCTAAGATAATTAATAAGGTGTTACAAACTTATGTGCATGGATTAGTCTATGTCATTATATGCGATGGATCGATAATATTGCGAAATTCCTAGACAATGAAGAAGTAAACAAACATAATAGATAATACATGACACAACAAATTTAATAAGGAGTTCACCCAATACTCTTGGGCTACATCTCTTGGTCCATCCTTCAGTCGTGGCCTCTCTATTATGTCTTCAACCAGAGTTTTGTTTACAACAGTGAGTTCAATTTGAGCCTCACATACAAACATATTACAATAACAAGAGCTTCACTTGAATCCCTCAAGCTTCCTCTGAGTACATAGACTCCCACACAACTCTCAATCTATTCTAAACTTTTTCTCACATTGGCTTTTGAACATTTCCTGCCTATTTGCACTCTATCTATGGCTTTTAAATTCGTTTTGGGTTGCCTTCTTGTTATAGACATTTTTGGGCACTTCAACCCCAATCATAAATGTCCATAAACTGAGGGATCCTAAGTCCCTAAAAGTGTTGCTTCACTGCCTAAAGGAACAAGGTCAGCTGATTACATCATCTGCCAGAAGTTCTCCACTGAAAACTACTCATAAATGGTCAAAACTGGACCATACTGAAAGCTCAATGCAGAGGGTGCGATGCATATCACCTTTCCAGTGTACAAGGTGCGATGCATACTGAATTGCTCGTCTGTAGGGTACGATGGTTGGGAATGGACAAATGGCAAGGACAAAAATGCGAGGTGGAAGATCATGAAATCTTCCAAAAGCTTCCCCTCTGACACTTGCCTCTCTGTTTTCGACCAGGGATGAGTAAGAGATCATCATTCTCCAAGTGGAAGCAGGAACTATCAGAGAGATGACACTAGTCAAGATTCCAGAAGATGACTCACCTCTCTGTAATCATCTATATATGGATCCCTCATCACAAAGATCCAGAGTCTGCAATTTTTCATCTTATAGAGAAGTGCTATTGGTCTTCCGGTGTACATTCATAGTGTTGGGTGATCTAAGCTTTGCTTGAGGTGAAGAAGGGCTTCCTAGCTGGAGGATGATGTTGGGTCAGAGCATATGGTTGTAATCCTCTTGCTACTTTTCATCTTGATAAAGCTATGTTGAGATTGCAACAAGATGATGGAGCTTAGTGAAAAGAGTCGCCTTCACTAAGTGGGCCCGCAGGCTATTTTTGGCGCAAGTCTATTTTTAGACTATGTCTATTTTTAGACATATGGATCATGTCTATGGATTGCAGGTTGCTGTTTATGGATGATTGATCAAGTTGGAAAAAATAGATGGACTTCTAGTTTTAGACCACAGCGGAGTGACACCATAGCGGATTGACTGCTCAGTCTAAATAAAGAACAATCAAATATTATTAGTTCAAAATAATATTTAGGCTATAAACTTTGTCTTATTCTCTTGGAGCACTTCAGGATGAGCTACGAATGTGGTACATGCAGATCCCAGAAGGAAATACGTGGTTACCTATGGGATGATTAATATTTGCATGCAGGACTTCAGTTAGAACTCAAGTGAGTTGAGTTTAGTGGACTGGAGGTGCAGTTGATGGAGTTGTGTTCAGTTTAGCTTTGTTAAAGTGGTTGTATTTAGTCTAACTGGCAAATAGACTAGAGATGAGTTGGGTGAATTAGTTATTAATTAATTCACAAGTTATTAACTCATAATGCAAATATAGAATACATCAGTTAACTCATTTGCATGTCAGTGCATGTTCAGTTCAACAGGGACAGGTGTTAGAGGATCAGATTGCTATCAGTTGTGACTATAGTTGTGCATCAGATCTTGCACAAATCA
>APFE030629816.1:26532-37802 GCA_000404065.3 Pinus taeda
ATCCAAGAATTGTTCATTTATGTAATGTAAAGGAGGTTTCCCCCTCGAAGAGGCTGAATTCTAAGGCGTTGATCTATCTTTTCTATCTTTTCTTAAGATGGTTTCATAACACATCATCCTCAGCCTCGTTAGTAGTTTTCAACATTTGCCATCTTTAGTGTCTTTGAATACATTTTCAACCAAGAATTGTTCTATTGCATCCATCTCTTCTAACAGTTTCATTCCTTCAGCGACCTGCATAAACATATATTCTAAAGGTTGTTCATCACCTGCATACATACACAAATAATCAGTTTCAAAAACACTAGGCTCCTCTTTCTTTGATGTTTCAATCATCACATCTCTCTGTTGATCCAAACTTGTCCAACAGTTCAGAAAATCATTAATGATTCCTTTCTCAGCAAGGTAATATTCTTGCTCAGGTCTATAATAGTCATCTTCCATCTCTAACTTAGCTGCTCTAAGTTCTTCTCTTAATTTGATATAAATTCTCCTCTTTATCTATTTTTGCAACAGCTTCCACTTTATCTTCTTTCTTTCATAGTCCAACCATAACTTTGGTCCTTTTCAAATTTTTCTAGCAACATTATTATGGCATCCACACTTGGTTTCAATTATGCAATGTCTCTGTCAAATATCTCTTGACTCATCTCCTCTCCTTTGCCATTTTCCATGGCATCCTTATTTCTTCTGTTGTGGCTTCTCTCTGAACCCCTACTATGACTATCAGTAGTCATGTACTCGTTATCTCTATGAGATCCTCAATCACTATGAGCTACACTAAGCCTCTGCAATAGCAAGTCCTCTGTATTGTCACTTACCTCACCAATCCCCTCTCTCGACTTGGTCTTTTGGCAAGCACTGGTTCTCTATTTCTAGAACCTTTTGAGCACTCTCTTATGCTCTCTTTAGGCTTATAATCTCAACTCACCTTCCCTTGAGAACAATCTAATTGTTCTCCCTATCCAAATTTCAGCTGTAATATTTAGGTTCACTGCCACTAACACAACTCCCCTCTTTCTTTACACTGTCTGCTACTCTGTGTTGCTGCTATCATTCTCTTTCCCTATAAAAACAATTCAAATGAACCAACATCAAAATACAACTCATACCTGATTATCTATCTCTTTAACCTTTCACTGGATTGGAAATACACATGCTACTTTACTTTTCAATGTCTGCACTCCAGTTCTTCTTTCAACTGGGTTTTTGTTCTTGCTGAGTACATCCATATTCACTTTATTTCATTACAGTATCTCTACTGCAATTCCTTCACTTGCTCGTTTCTCACAGCTACTTGGCTGAAACTTCATTACCTGCTACTTGCATTCACCTACATACATCATTGAAGTTTTAAAACCTTCAAATGAACCAACATCAAAATACAACTCATACCTGATGATCTATCTCTTTAACCTTTCACTGGCTTGGTAGTTCTTCTTTCAACTGAATTTTTGTTCTTGCTGAGTACATCCATATTCACTTTATTTCCTTACAGTATCTATGTTGCAATTCCTTCACTTTCTCATTTGTCATAGCTACTTGGCTAAGACTTCATTACCTGTTACTTGCATTCACCTACATACATCATTGAAGTTTTAAAACCTGCAAGATCCTTCCTTATCTTGTCTTCCTCAAATCCCTTTTTCAACAGTCAATCTTGAATGAACCGACTGAAGTCTTCATTGCCTGTAACATTTCAGAATTCTTCTCTACATAAAATCTTGTGTTCTGATCTCCGAACACCAATTCCTTTCAGATCATCTCCCTCTATATCTGAATCTATTACTTATACACTTCTACACATTTTGAAAATAAAATTCAATCTCTCAACCAATCTCCATAGAGCATTAGTCTCCACTCTCATACCAAAATGATGCAGAGCTAGTACTTTAACCCAACAATCATGTAAGGTTAGCACTAAACCCTGTTGTATAACCCAGGTTAATGCTCTAATTCTAGGTGATTAATCATTAATCTATTACCATGGGTTAAGGAAAAACCCCTCTTCAACCTTACTCTCGATTCTCATCAATCAATTCTACAAGTGGAGACTTTTCCTCTAAATTAATTTTATTAAACGAAATATTATGCAACCCTTTACTATGTGGCTTGTGGGACCTCCTGACATGAATACTCATAATAGAACTTTATACCATAAATTAAGCACTGAGCCAACACGTGTCCTCCTCTTTATTCCAGTGTCACGATCTCCATCATTGGTTCAGTGTTGATCCAACGACTATCATGTCATCCGCTCACCAAGTAGCCTGATTGATCTCCACCGTCAATGTGACCCGTCCAATCGAATGACTATCGTGTAATCTCGCACAAATTCTAGCACGATTGATATTTGGTTGAGAGCACGCGAGAAAAGTGGTTTTCCTTTTCCATCATGTGCTACGTGTCACTCACTAGGGCTAATCACGTGAAATTTAGAAATACTGGTTACCACTTTCTTACCCATGCGAGATACCACTTACCATAAATGTCACGGACTACTGACTTGTGAATTGTTCACTGATTTAACATGCAATATGCACTTTAATCTGAGCCGTCCATCCTCCATTTCCAACGATGTGACCTAATCTCCATTATCCATTCACCTTCGTTGTCTCTTTATAATCCTTTAGGAAATTGAGAAAAAACCTGTGTCCTCCACTATAGAAGATAGTTCTCAATATTCCTCTGTCTACTATGAAAACCAATTGTGCTCGATTTTGGCTAATTGCTCCATCCATTTAAAAGGGAAATCCCGATCTTTACATGCTTATACATAGGTTTTATTAGCCAATTAAATACTAATCTCGTAAAGGAAATTCCATCATTCATTCATGCTATTCAACACAAAAATTCCACAGTATTTCTCAGATTCATAGTCAATGCACCATAAGGATATTAAGACACATACAGACACAAATTCCACACTTGATATATACAAATCCACACTATTTGGGTATTTTTATAAAATATTTACAAGGAAAATAGTCACATTCGATTGTTTCAGTTCTTTTCCATAAAATCCATCTACTTCTCTTCCTAACTCCTCACTCTTGCTCTTACTATCATCTAGCTCTCTAACCCTTAGCTAGCCTCTAGCTAACCTCTAGCTAACCTCTCAAATTATTCAAAATATCACAATTTATACAAAAATGGATTCATGAACCAATTTAGTTCAGATCCAACAATCTCTCACTCTCTCCCAAAGTATCTCTCCATCTCCACTCTTTTCTCAAACAGAAACCCAAATTAATAATTTAAATCCCTCAAATCCTCACTCTTCCTAGGATTACTCAACTGTCTCTAAGATCTCTACATTCACAACATATTCTCCATAAATAAATTTACAATTAAAATCCCCTTAGATCAACTAAACTTAGGAAAATAAATCAAATGATTAAGGGAACCCACTCCCTTTAGTAAATATGAAATAAGACTCATGGGTCTTATAAGCTTTGAAGAATGATGCTACATCATTAAGCCAAATGGAACCACAACAAACTCATAATGCCCATACCTCATCTTGAATGCGACCTTGTAAATGTCCTCCTCTTTGATGCATACCTAATGGTATCTATATCTCAAGTCAATCTTCGAGAACCCTCTTGTTCCCTTCAACTGATCAAACAAGCCATCAATCCTTAGCAAAGGATATATGTTCTTGATAGTCACTTTGTTCAAGTGCCTGTAATCAATTCATAATTTGAGGGTACCATTTTTATTCCTCACAAACAAGATTGATGCACCCCAAGGTGATACACTTGGCCTAATGTATCCCTTGTCCAACATTTCCTTCAGCTACAATTTCAACTCAACCAACTTAGGTGTGCTCATCCTGTAAGGTTCTTTCAATGCTGGAGCTGCCCCTGGCACTAACTCAATCAAAAAGTCTACCTCCCTGTGAGGTGGAAACTTTGTAATTTCCTCAAGAAATACATCCCTGAATTGCTACAACACTGGGCACCTATTCAACACATATGCATCCTCAACCTCCTTAACCTTATCACTAGAAATGTGTACTATAAATAACTTGCACCTTTCCCACGGCTACACTTTGCTTGCATAGTTGTCACCATCCTAACTGATGTGGCCTTCTTCTTACCTTGCAAGACTCTTGGTTCCCTATTTTCATCAGCCCACTCAATAGATTTGTCATAACAGTCCACCTTGGTTCGATGAAGATATAACTAATCCATTCCCAATAACATATTGTATGAACCCAACGGTAATACAATTAAATGGGTTGTTGTAGGCATACCATTTAAGTCAAATGTGTGAGCTCTTACCCAATGATGAACTTGCTTCTTCGTACCTATAGCCAACCACACTAACCAAGACTCTGCATGCAACTTCTTATTCAACCCACACTTATCCACCAAGTTAGGAATAACATAGCTATAATTAGATCTAGGGTCAATCAAAATAGAAATAACTTGATCAAAAAGCTTACCATCCATCTCAATGATATATACTTGGTGTTCTCCTTGCTCATTGTCCATTGCTGCATAGATAAGTGGAATATTCTGACCAACATCCCCAACAGTCTACGCCTCTTGTGCACTATATATATTAGGCCTTCCACCCTAATGCTTCGAACAATATCTCCTAAGGTGCTCCTCACCCCATGTCCAACACTCCAACCGACCAATGCCCTCACCTCTACATTATTGTTGCTACTATGGCCCATGTCCCTGTCTAGCTGCATTAAATCTCTATTGCGGTGCCACATTTTCTTTCTCATCTGCATGTTGAGGTCGTGTTCTCTTAGGCTACCATTTACCTCTACCTTTGTCTTTTCCTTTCCATCCATGCCGAGATTCATTGTTATTATTTGATTTCTCATAGCAATGTTTCAGTTTCCCAGTGACTTCCTCAAGTGACCGAGGCTCATCATACTCAATCCAATCTCTAAACGCTAATGGAAAACAACTAAAAAATATATGAACTTTAGCCTTATCATCAGTAAGATACGTTACATACATCAATAGCTCAAGAAACTTTGTCATATACTCTTCTTCAGTCATTGACCCCATCTTTAACTCATAGAATTCTTTAGCCTTGTTGTCGTAGTACCTTTCTGACAAGTACATCTTTCTGAAAATCCTCTTGAATTCCTGCCAAATCAAGTCATCTGTCTTGATGTCTCTATCCCGCGTAACCTCTTCCAACCATATGTCTTCTTTATCCTTTAAGCTAAAGATAGATACCTGGGCCTTCATGTTATCTGTGTACTCATGCATCTCAAAGAATTTGTTCATGCCAAGTATCCAAGCCTCTGCATCTTCTGGAATCTTCACATCTCCATAAAAATTAGGTTGTCTTTCTTTCTTCAATTCATCCAACAAGTATCCCCTATCATTCCTCTTGTAAGGATGATAGCAACAATGATTATGATGTCTATTAGAACTAGAACTAGAATAATACTTGTATTCATCACCCCTCCTGTCCGGAGTGTCAAACAACCTGCCATCTCTCACTGTGTCAGATATATCCAACCTATGTCTATCGGGAGATCTACTTCCATATGCTCCATTAGTTCCATCCTCATGTGCATGATTGATCCGAAGTGGCCATTATCACTGCAAGTTAGACAAACTCTGATGAACTATAGCATTAACCTCCTCTTGCTTCTCTTGTTCCTGTATGATTTGGCCATTATTTTCCTTAGAACTCCTTATCTCTTCCTTTAATATTCTCAATGCAACTGCCAAATCAAAAGGATTCCCAACACCATACTGCTCTTCCGATTCATAGGGAGAGTCTTTGTAGTTAGCCAGCTTGCTAGCCATTTCATATCTTTCTTCCTGCAATGCATAATATGTTAGACAAACCAAATCACAATAAACCGACATACTTTAGTTTAGCTTGGGGAAGATACCTTGTCTATAATATCACCAAATCAACGTGATACATGTCTAACATAATCATAAGAACATATAGACATACACAATAAATGTATCAACACATAAACATCACTCCAACTAGGATCTGGTCATCGATGAAAGGGCATATCAATAGTGCATGCTATGACCTTATGCATGACAACAACCATTACCCCATTGTACACATTTCTACATGCAACCAACAATATGCATAAGAAATGCCTAACCAACTACAAATACGGATAACCACATGTAGTCAAACATAATCGACTAGTTCTTGTAATCAACCTACAAGGCTGATGCTGTAATCAAAATATTCAAAATGCAACCTAACATACAAGGATGCAATTAGGTGACATAAAATCAACACGTAAGCAACAAATAGCCATATACATTCAGTAACATACCCATGTCAATTACTCTTCATGAAATCAACATCAAATTCTCCATGATAACCATACTACAACCCTAATCCATCATCAAGAAAATGCAACAAGTATATAAGTGTAAGAGACACACATGCAACTGGCATGTATGCTTGACCAACAAAAATTCAACCCATTCAGTCTGAGAATTGAACCTGGCTCTGATACCACTCTATAACACACCCCTCCCACATCCACCAAAGTAACCATGCCAACTAGGGTAAACATGAGATGAGAGGCTACTATGATTAGATTCGACCTCCTAGGTGACCTTAAGGAAGTGGAATCGATGGAACATCACATACAACCATCCAACACCATCAACGGAACCCTCAAGAGACAAGTCAGCCACTGAGACAACCTATCCCTGGGTCCCACTACTGTTCTAGACAATTTTAGGCTCAGTGGTTGTCATGCTTTGGGCAAGGGAGTGACCAGAGACCTAAAGTCGCTCCCATAGGCCTGCCTACCAAAAACTGTGGTCGAAAATTTCCAATTTTGTGCCAGCGACTCCATGATTTGAGCCACTTTTTTAGGCCTAGAGCCCAAGCCACTACCTAGAATGGAATTAAAGCTCATAATTAAATATAGTACAAGTAACCAATGATGTAAAAGTAAATAGTTGATTAAGCCTTAACCAAACCGTAAATAGCCATGAAAACCATTTCATCAAACATATTATCAACGTGTAACCTATAGGTGTAACCAAGACAATTAAGTGTAGGGATATATTAGTTATCTGACAATCTCCATGAACCATTGTTTCCTCATGTCATTTTTTACCTTGTCACTTATTAGGTCATAGACACAATATCCAATCAAATACAAGTAAAAACATGTTGAGATCCAAACATAGTTGCTACCATAAAATGTACATATAACCAACATAATACGAACAAAATTACAATAAATATATCAACCATCAAAATCCATATATACACCTATACATTTATACATGAACATCAATGGAATGAATTTCCTCATTAATCAATGCAATGAACCAACTAGTGATGAGACTAGCACATTCCACCCGACCATAGATTTGAGCCAAGTCTCTCTTCAGCTAATCACCCTTGTGCCATATTCCAAGCATGAATGTGGGACTCATATAACACATCAAAACACCAATTAATGTGGATGCCACCGAAGTTCTCCATCTACATCATAAGGAATTTAAGTGCCTCATATTCTCTCAGGATTTACCGTGCATCCACGGTCTGATCCAGGGATCAATAGGCCCTACACTGAGACATACTCTCCAGGCTTTACCATGCATTCCATCCTGGAATCACTAGGCCCAATGGAGATAAAATCCACCTCTTGGCTTTACCATATATCCTGTCATTCACTGGCAAGGATTCCTAGGCCCACTGAGGCACACAATCTGGCTTTACCGCAACCCATAGTCCAATTCATGGGTTACTAGGCCAACGGCTTCATGCATCCTCAGTCTCGTTTAGGGTCTACTAGCACCATGTGTTTGTCGATTCGAAGATCCACCCCACTCAGCTTCGAATCCAACCCAACCATCCCACATAAATCGCATGAGAGAGCCCATCTCATCAAAGTTATCAGGAAATGGCAAGGTTAGGCTCAAAATACTGTCACACCTAGAAGAACCAATGCCATGGTAGAAAATAAACACATGAAATCCCATGCATTCCATGTTGGCATTATGATGCATGTGTTGTACTTGATGGCAACCCACTCATAGAAGAACATCTCACTTAGATATAACTAGATGAATCTTCAGAAGAGATACCAAATGTGATTGAATGCATGGGATGCAGGATAGCTCAAAGGAATCAAATGTTAGTTCTAAGTGTGACAAAGTTAGCTTTCCCATCAAGTCCAAAGGGGGATATTGTTGGCATTATGAGACAAGTGTTTTCCTTGATGGAAAATCACACAGATGGCAAATCATAGTGCAGGAGGTCAGCAGCAACGAATTGATGATCAGTCTACAAGAATGAAGAGAAAATATATATATGCAGGTTCATCATGACCGAGCCACGTGTACACGTGGTTTATACGTTACAAAAGCGCGTAAATGTTGGGGAACTTACTCTTGGTCCATGGTAGTTAGTCCTTGGGATTTTAACCTATGGTTTTGGACCATGGCGTCTCGTCAGATGTGTTGATCCCTAGTTTCGGGTTCATGGTATTGGTTTATTATGGTTTTGGACCATGGTATTGAGCAAGGCCAAGACTATAAAACGAGAAGAAGAACATTAGGCAAAGGTATGGATGAAAAGTCTTGAATTTTTTATGAAGGATGAGATCCAGTATGCAGGTTATGGGTTTCTTGATCTAAGCTAAGGAGGGATCTCACAAGTTGATGGAGAACAAGATATAAGGATAAATCAAGATCAAATGGTTTGAAATGAACTATCTCTCTATGGTTGATTATGCTTATTATAGATCTGTATACTGACACATGTAATGTTATGAACTGGGTATAACTTAGTTTGAAATCGCTGCAAGTCATGATTGAATATTTACAGATATGTATGCGGGTTGGATTTGGTGAAAGCGCGTATGTCCGTAGGTTTGGTTCATTGTAGTAGCGTATACCATTTGAGCTATGATGTTTGAAGTTACAAGTGGTTCTGGTTGTTGATAAGTTTTGATGACATTTTCAAGGTGTCAGTATTCTGCATATCCTGCTTGATTGATTTTGTTTAGCTTCAGTATTGATGGATGAGAACTAATATTGGATCAGGATCATAATGACTCATATTTATGTGATCTGATGGGCTAGATCTAGGTGCTAACACACATATTAGTCTTGTATATGTAATAATCTGGATATGTCTGAAGTCAGGAAGTGCAGCAAAGTTATGAATGAGTAATTAATGTCATATACGCTAGTTCGCCTTGGCGAAGTTGCGTATACACGCGGGTTCAGCACTTCCAAGTAGCGTATACACTTTAATGCATGATTTTTGATGATACAATTGGTTCTGAAGTTTGTTGCAGAGTTCAGTGATCTGATCTGTGTTCTGGTGACTGCTCTGCAGTGATTCAATATTGGTTGATTCAGAGATTGATAATGCAAGTGTTGATTGATTGTGTGCTTCAATGATATTTATGGGTCCAGTATGAAAATTGGATGAAACGTGGCCTTCAGAGATTATGCTTCAGCGTATCCAGTGTGAAAATTGATGAAACGTGGTACCTGGAGGAAAGAAGATTGTAGGCCGACGCCTATGTACTAGTATCTTAGCTAGTACAAGAACTATGGGGGTTGTAGCTCCCTTCCATGAGAGTCTGGAGAATGAGAGAAGGTTGTAGCCTTCTGCAGGTAGAAGCCTGTGTACTGGTATAAGTCTGCACCAGTACAAAACTATTGTAAAAAGGAATTTCTTATTAAAGAAGATTGAGACAACTTACAGCAGGTGGTTTTCACCCACATTGGGTTTCCACTTTATATCATGGTGTTCATGTGTTCTCTTTATGTGTGATGATCTATTCTATTTACCATTCATATAGTTAATAATGTTCTGATGCATTCACTGAAGATAAACTAACTAAATGATAAAGGTTATTGAATGTATGCTAGTTGCTTTTAACACAGTCGCGTATATATGCGGATATCCTTAACTGAAGTCGCGTATATGAATCTGAGTGTGAAAAATGAAAAGTATCTGATTTGATAATACTGATTCACCCCTCCCCCCCTCAGTATTATTTCCAACAATTGGTATCAGAGCGGGTCCTTTGGTAGAAGCTTGATCACTTGAAGGAGATCTGTGGAACAATGGGAAAGAAGCTTAAGAAGAAAGCACCGAAGAAGAAGAAGACATCGCAGAAGAACTATGACAGTGGGAGAATCGATTGCGGATTAGGCATAAGAAACTCTTCAGATTCAGAGACAGATTCAGAATCATTATCAGGTATGAATGTGTTATCCTCTGATATTCCACCTATATTTCCTTGTGAAACAGATGAAAGTGATAGTGAAACAACTGAACTTGCTCTTATGGGTGAAGAAGAAAGATATCAAATAGAGGTAGAATTTAAAAGGATTTCAGACATAATCAAAGATCAACAAGATCTCTTGAACAAAAGGGAATGTGAAACAACTGAACTTGCTCTTATGAGTGAACAAGAGAGATATCAAATAGAGGCAGAATTTAAAAGGCTTTTAGACACAATCAAAGATCAACAAGATCTATTGAACAAAAGGGAATGCGACTTCAAAGAAGAAACTACCAAACTGAGAGCCAACTTGAAGTTATTCATGGACAAATATATAAAGTTGCTAAATGACAAACCAGAGGAAGAAAGCAAGATAAGGAAGTCCTACAAGGACAAACTTCAAAAGATGCATGATGAAGTAACACCTCTAAGAAAAGAAGTCAAATGAAAAGAACACAACAATAAAGAATCTCAGAGATAGATCCAGTGATTATGAAAGTCTTGAAGCTACAATCCTCTCATTAAAGGGAGATCTTGAAAAATCAAGAAAGGAGAATGAAGATCTACATCAAGCAATTGAAAAACAAGACAATGAAGTCATCAGCCTAAAATCCCAGCTGGAATGTGCCTTCCAAGTTCGTCAAATGCAGCAGAATGTAAGTGAAGAACAAGAAAAGGAGATATTCAATCTAAGGCAACAAGTGGAAGAAGGAAGAAAATCAGAAGAAATTTTGAAGAAGCAATGTCTTGAAAAGGATGAGCAACATCAAGTTGAGGTAATATCTTGAAAGGTAAAATAGAAGAAAAGGATAAGCTTTTACGATTTCAAGATAGCTCTAAAGTCTTGGATGATATTCTTAGTAGTCAAAGGTCTCCGGCTATAAAGACTGGTCTTGGTTTTCATGAATTGGTTGAAGGTGAATCTAGTTCACAAGGTGAAGCAAGGAACTCTAAAGAGAAATCTAAAGTGATCAAAGAAGAAAAGAAAGATCCATCTCATCGTCAACCAAGGAAAGAAATTCCTCAAAGAAAATCCTTTACT
>APFE030629840.1:2910-27245 GCA_000404065.3 Pinus taeda
GATTGGAAGTCTACTCTATTTAACAAGTACCCGACCAGACATCATGCATGCAGTAGGAATGGTTGGAAGATTTCAGGCAAATCCTAAGGAAACTCATCTTCAGGCAGTAAAGAGAATTTTCAAGTATCTTCAAGGAACTCAAAACTATGGCCAATGGTATCCTAGAGATGCGGATCTCACTCTTCAGGCTTATACAGATGCAGATTGGGCTGGAAGCGTGGATGATAGAAAAAGCACTAGTGGTGGTGCATTCTTTATGGGTTCCAGATTAGTATCTTGGTTCAGCAAGAAACAGAGTTCTATTGCATTATCTACAGCAGAAGAAGAATATGTGGCTGCTACATCCTGTTGCACTCAACTCCTTTGGATGATGCAAACCTTGCAGGATTTTCAAATCACTTGTACACCACCTATCTCCATCTTATGTGATAATACAAGTGCAATCAGCATTTCAAAGAACCTAGTCATGCATTCAAAGACCAAGTACATACCGATCAAGTATCATTTTCTCTGGGAACAAGTGCTGGAACAAAAGGTCAAATTGGAATATGTTCCCTCCAAGGAACAAGTTGCTGATATTTTCACCAAACCATTTCCCAGGGAGACATTTGAATACCTTAGACATAAGCTGGGGGTTATTGATGCATCATCCTGCTGTTGAATCTTGTCTGTTGTACGCATGTGGATACACGTACATTTGCTGGTCTATGTGGGTCGAATGGGTCTATCAGAGATCATTTGGCACAGGTTCAGGGGGAGCATATATTCTTCTAATGATGCATTGTTGGCATTATCTTAGAAGTCCTTGGTTTGATTTCTCAAGAGTTTTCTGGTGGAGTAGATCAATGTGTGCTGGTCTGAAGGTTGATTCTGCTGATAGTTGTTCTTGTCTTTATGTCATGTACTTCTTTTTATATCAAGGTCATGTAACGACCTATTTTGGTTTCCCCACTATGCCTGGGATGAATGAGTTTTGTCTATCTTGTGTATTCCCACTTGGATGGGAGATGGATGTATGTATGAGTCTTGATGATAAGAAGGTTACTTATAATGTATGGAGTCATGTTCTTTCTTGTAGAACATCTTTTTGCAGACAACATTTCAGCACATAACATATACAAAGGGGGATCTCGTTCAGAGTTTTTAGCAGGTACTCAGGGGGAGTATGGTAGTCTGCCCCTTTGCCCTTGATGTCAAAGGGGGAGACTGATTGGTTGTTGTTGCCATCAAGTCCAAAGGGGGAGATTGTTGGCATTATGATACATATGTTGTACTTGATGGCAACCCACTCATCTCAGATGATAAATTATAGTGCAGCAAAGTTATTTTCTAGTTCCGCAGGTGCTCAGATCAAAAGATGCGGCCATCAACAGGTTGCGCAGGAGAACCGTTGAAAAGGTGCGGATATGTTCGCAGGTATCCTGCACAAAAGGTGCGAACCGAAAATTTCACACTTTCATGCAGAGAAAAGTTCACACACTTTCATGCAGAGAAAAGTTCACGCACTTTCATGCAGAGAAAAGTTCACACAATTTCATGCAGAGAAAAGCGCACGCACTTTCATGCAGAGCAAAGTTCACGCACTTTCATGCAGAGAAAAGCGCATGCACATGGGAAATATTATGGTTGGTTCATGGTATTAGTCCGATAGTTTTTGATCCTATGGTTTTAGTCCGTGGTATTTATTCCTTGGTATTTGAACCTATGGTTTTGGGCCATGTTATCTCATCATAAGTGTTGATCCCAAGTATTGGGTCCATGGTATTGAATTGTTATGGTTTTTGGTCCGTGGTATTGTGAAAGGCCTAAGGCTATAAAAGAGGAAGGAGATCATTTGGCAAGGCATATTTTGAATTATTCAATATCTAATAAAGTGCTAGATCTGGAATACTGTGATTGGGTTATGGTGCATATCTGGATCTGCATGAAGAAGGAACCTGAGCGCAAGGAGAAGGATAACTTCTATTGATGGGTCAAAATATTAAAGCTGGAATAGTGGTATCTCTATATGATTTTGATCTGTGATATGTGGCACATGCTTGATCTATAAATCTGATAATCTGGGTTAACTAATATCTGAATGTTTGAAAGAATGAATTTATAGATCTGTACGCAAGTTTAGTGAAGCAAAGGCGCGTATACACGTTTTTATTGTAAGGGAAAGTTGCATATACGTAGGTCGGTATTGACACAGAAGTGTATGCACACAGATTTCTGAATAGTGAAGTAGCGTACATCTCTTGATTTATGTTCTAGCTACTTCTGTTTATTGCTACAGTGTTCTGGGTTTAGAAGTGGGGTGCGATTACTGTTATTATGATCTGGGCAATCGTCAGAGAAGTGTTTATTTTGATTCAGTTTTGATTGGTGAAAAGGTGATTGGTTGATGCAGAAATTCTTGATGTTTGATTGATGTTATTTGTGGATCCAGTCTGAAAATTATGAAACATGGTCCCTGGAAGGAAGAGAAGGTTGTAGTCTTCTGCAAGTAGCAGCTTGCGTACTAGTATCTCAACTAGTACAAGAACTAAGAGGGTTGTAGCTCCCTTCTAGGAGAAGCTGGAAAATGAGAGAGGGTTGTAGCTCTCTACAGGTAGCAGCCTACGTACTGGTAAAGGACTGCACCAATATAGAATCATTGTAAAAAGAAGTTTCTAATTGAAAAGATAGAGACATATTGCAGCAGGTGGTTTTCACCCACATTAGGTTTCGACCTTATATCTTGTGTTCTTGTGTGTGATTTTCTTCTGATCTATTTTTCTATTCCTGGTTACTGTTTATGTGATCCTGATGCACAGATTAATGTTCAACATCTGTAGAATATTTTAAATTATAAGTTTGTATGATATACGCGGGTTTCCTTATCTGTAGTTGCATATATACGCGGTTTTTTCTAACTGAAGTAGTGTATATGTTTTGGGTTTGAAAAAGAAAATAATTGACCAAATAATACTGATTCATCCCCCCTCTCAGTATTATTTCCAACATTCCTAGGTTTGTTCTCAGCTCGGTAAAGCAGCAAAGGTCTATCAAGGAGGTAATGAAACATAAAGGACAAAGGAACCACCAAGGGAATACACTGATCCCTAGTATGGTCATTAATTTGTTATAAGGGATTTACAATTCTAGACAAAAGTATCTCCCCTAGGTTTGGTGGCTAACCTAGAACAACAGAGAGACAATGAACCCAATGCTTTCCTTCAAGTAAATAGATGATGAAATGAAACCTACCTGGAATTTGTCGTGAGATTCACTCCTTTAGCTTGGATGCTCCAATTCTAGTTTCGATTGCCAAAATTAGAACCTACACAGATAGATAACACAAGCCAAGAAACTACAAGATTTATGTAGTATCATCTAAATACTCTTTTCAATAGATCAACATGGTATTGAAATACATGAAATAACAATGCTACATATAGGAAAACATATAATTCTTTGTATTGATATACATAGAAGGAGTTTACAACCATAAATAGGTGTTGATCTTGTAGAAGAGCTCCTCTAGGCTGACTTGTGCTTTCCTTGTCACAATGTGCACCTCCAATCACCCTAAATGCATGAAATGAAACCTCTCACAACAACAATATAAGGGTAGAATCGCTCTCCAAAATCGAACCTCTTGCATATGGAAGGCTATAAATATATAGAGGAGTGGGGTAAGTTGGGATTTCTTATCCAATTACCAATCTAAGGTTTTAGATCCACCTTTGATGGGAGGATGGGAAAAAAGGATAAGGGATGGAAACTGAAAAGTAGGATAGGATAGGATCTGTTTTATCTGAGGTAATTGGCTGTAACAAATTCAGGAAGCTTCTTGAAAATGAGGCTTCCAAAATTCTCTCTTTTTCTTGAATTTATAGAACCAACATAGGTGCAAAGGGGAGAAACTTGTAGGTGATCAATGCAGGCCACTGTGGAGCAACCTGTAGGTGAACATTGTCTAACAAGAGGTCAGGGTGCCTTGGTCCTAAAACTTGATCAGATGATGTATTTTAGAGCAGAAACTTTGGGGAATAAAAGAGATATGATTAGGGCTTTGTGCAAGATGATGACAAGGAGGAATAGGATGTTGATTGATCCCATTAGGAGGCCTATTGATCAGATGTGACAAAATGGCATATTGATTGGTGGTTCCTTTGTCCTTTTTGTTTTGAGTGGTTCCATCATGACTGGAATTAGTGGCTACCCTTTATGCCACGCGTTCCTCTAGTTGGAGTCCTCTTTCAACTCTTTTTAGAATCCCAAAATATGAAAAGATCGCCAAACACTTGTATTTTCAAACTCGTTAAAGTAAATGAAAAGATGTCTACTCAGTATAATTTTAACCCTATTCCAGACTGAGATAAAATATTTACGAAAAAAGAAAACCTTAGTTGAACATGCATAATAGGTTATCTTGAGTATTGCTTTCTACCTTTTTGAACTTGAGAGTCTAACTATGAAAAGGGACATCTGCAGTTTTATTTTTTTGCCTCTTTTTCAAAAAGATGTCAAGTTTTACCTTCATTTGAATCATTAAAACATAAAACATTGATGGACTTGTTGAACATGACAAGACTGGACCACTCCTTCCTAGGGTTTATTAAATATACTCAAAGGGATTCATTCGCATGATGAACTTATAGAGCAAGCATATGTTATCCTCCTCAAGATTGTTAAAAAATAAAGATGTACTAACCAGTATGGTTGGGGAAATTGGGAAAATAGGGTATTCCATTTTCTAATGGCAGCAACTCGCTCCTTAACATGACACTCTTCCACTTCATCTTCCTGGCTGTTGGGTTCAGTAATATGCTTGTCTTTAAGTTAATCATACCTTTTAAGAGCCTCCATTTTGGTCTTGAGTCAATGATGCAAACTCCATTTAGTGTCATCGGTGCGTTCAAGAGAAGTAATTCATTTTATATTCTTTACAATACTCTAATGCCTTCATTCCATGTTATTCTTTCCTGATCCAGTTTCGTATCAACATCATTATGACCATTATGTCTCAATCATGATACCTAATTCATGTTGTTGATGGGGGATACATCAAGGCCCTCTTGTGAAAGGTCTCTTTCTGTCGACATCAGCACATTATCTAGGAAGTTGACTTAGAAACACCCTTTGGTACCTTGGTACTTGTATACATCGATGGAAAGTTTCATCACTCTTAGTGACAGGTTTACATCAATGACCTTTGACTGAAATATTCTGTGTGGTGTTTAACATCAACTCATTTACTCACAACATACAAATTGTACTGTAGTACCTTGAGAGCCATTAACATCATCGGTAGTTTCTCTCATGTCTGACATCATCAAATGGTAATCAGATGGTGCCTACCATGTTCAACATCATCTCATTGATTCACATGGTTAGAATCATACGTTAGTTGGTCATATGAAGGAGATAGAAGTTCCTATATCTGGTTTCATCCATCTGGGCTATGATTTCAGGAAGTTATATAGATATCACAATGTATGATAGCCATGATCATACAAACAATCATCTTGTCATGGGTCCACCAGTTGTCATCTATGGACACATATTTTGATTAATGTACATGTTATGTTAGCTTATGCGCTGAGTATGGGTATGTCTCCCTCAACAACAAAGATGTCATGATGAAAATTTATTGTAACAGGTGAATCTCGCTGGTTGTTCTTGTTCCTGACTTGTCACAAGGTAAAGAACTTCAACCATTAGTCGTCATTTCTGAATTTTCTCTTTAGGGGGGGAATCTGTTATAGGCCGTTTTGTGACATCCGTTTAATATTTCCCCCTAATGGGATCACTCAACATCCTATTTCCCCTTATCATCATCTAGCACAAAGCCCTAAGAATGTCTCTTTCATTCCCCTAGTGTTTCTACTCTAAACTGCATCATCTAAGCTAGTTTTAGGACCAATTCACCCTAACCTCTTGCTAGACAATGTTTACCTATATGTTTCTCCACTATGGGCTGCGTTGAAGACCTATAAGTTGCTCCCCTTTACACCTGCGTTGGTTCTAGAAATTTGGGGAAAAGAGAGAAATTCTAGAATCCTCCTTTTCAAGAAGCTTCTAGAATTTGTTACAGCCATTTACCATAAATAAAACATTTAGATCCCATCCTATCCTACCTTGGAGTTTCCATCCCTTATTCTTTGATCACATCCTCCCATCAAAGGTGGATCTAAAACCTTAGATTGGTAATTGGATAAGAAATCCCAACTTACCCCACTCTATATATTTGCAACCTTCCATATGCAAGAGGTTGGATATTGGAGAGTGATTATACCCTTATACTGTTGTGGTGAGAGGATTCATTTCATGCATTTGGGGTGATTGGAAGTGCACATTGTGACAAGGAAAGGACAAGTCAACTCGGAAGATCTCTTCTACAGGATCAACACCTATTTATGGTTGTAACTCCATCCATTTATATTAGTGTAAAGAATTTTCTGTTTTCCTATATGTGATGTTTTTGTTTCATGTATTTCAATACCATGTTGATTTGTTGAATAGAGTATTTAGATGATACAACATAGATCTCGTAGTTTCTTAGTTTGTGTTATCGATATGTGCAGGTTCTAATTTTGGCAATCTTAGTTGGAATTGGAGCATCCAAGCTAAAGAAGGAGTGGAGCCCATGAAAAATTCCAAGTAGGTTTCATTCTGTCATCTATTTACTTTAAGGAAAGATTGGGTTCCTTGTCTCTCGATTGTTCTAGGTTAGCCACAAAACCTAGGGGAGATACTTTTTTCTGCAATCATAAATCCCATATAACAATGACCACCATTACTAGTACGACCAATTGATCCAGTTGGTTTAGCCCCTTTAAATGGTTATGTCTATTAAGCACATGCAATTTAATTTGTTCTAGTTGCTGATGCAACAATTATTTCAGCATTGGTTTAAGTAGGTCTCGAGTCACTTGTCAATTTAGCTTTTGATTCTGTTCATTCTATTGATGGAGAAAGAAACAGATCTTCTTTTGTTTAAAACAATTTAAATAAAATAACAATACACTTTTTTTTACGAGTTCTTATAACTTATAATATGAAGTTTCAATAAGTTTATATCTATCTATCTATCTATCTATCTATCTATCTATCTATCTATATATATATATATATATATATAATATATATATATTATTATATTATATATATATATAATATATATATTATAAATTATATATATATATATATATTTTATATAATTAAATGACGTAGTCTAATTTATAGACAAAATGACCTTTTTCACGATCATTTTTCTAGTTAATTTAAATCAAAATATGACAAAGATTTTTAAAAACTTGAGTTTAAATTGTTTAATCTACATAATTTGAGTGCCCATGGGTTTTTCAGGGTGTTGAATACATTTATGCATTCAAAATTGTATTTTAGACAACAAAAAATCTTGAAATCGTATTGCCATATTTTTGTGAACTCCAGTGAAAAAGGCTATTTCGTCTATAAGTTAGCTACGCCTTTAATTATGCCCATAGGAATGACTATTTTAGAAGAGGTCTTTTACAATTTTAATTTAATTATAAACAATTATTAAGTGTATGGTAGAAATTTAACCTCCATGGAATATGCTAAAACATTCGTAGTAGTCTTCACAAATTAACGGTGAAGCTTTATGTCCAAGTTAGTTATGCTCTTTTAATTAATTTAACTAAAATTAGCTAATTAAAGAAAATGTCATATAAACACATGTAATATTGGACATTTAGTGGTAATAAACCATGGCATTGACCCATGGTATTGTAACAAAATCTATTTACAAATCACAAATTTACATAGTAAAATGGGGTGAATCTCCATGTTTAAGAATATTGCTAAATAAAATTTAAATTGTATATATGTTTAAATCATATATTAACTATTTTTAAATTAATAATAATAGTTTAAAATAAAGTTATAATTTAGTTAGTTAGTTTGCTTATTTCTTTTTTTGTAAATTTGAACAAAGTGAGATGTATCATGGGATAAGTGTTTTAATGTTTATATGGATGGGCCATTTTATGTCATGTTGAGAATTTGTTATGGTGGAACATAGTGGTAGTAAAAAACACACAACAAAAGTTTTCAAACAAAAAATGGCCTAGAAGCCCTTGATTTCATCCATTAGATTGCGTATACTACAAAGAATATATTCTATTATTAAATCTACACATCCATACATTGTTAAAAGAATATGATTTTTGGAATTCCTATTCCAAAATAAACTAGGCTTGTAGACATAATTACTTCCATTTCTATATATATTTTAAACAGTGGGAAAAAGTTTCATAACTCACTTGTCAAACTAGAAAATTTGTTGCTATCCATAAATGCACGCTGATTCATCATTGTTATTCAAGGAAAACCACACCTCTAAGGGGGAAGGCTTTCACTACTGCCAAATCTCTCTGGGTTTTGGGCCATTAACCTATTTCCTTACATCCAAGGAAAATGAGCTCTTAACAACAACAAAAAATGGTTTACTAATATATATTTTTTAAAGAAACAATTGTAATTCTATTAAACAATTTCAAATGTGGCCAGAACCATTACATTTGATAACAATAACAATTCTCCATAAAAAATGCTCTTACTAGAGACAATGAAATTTTGGGTTCTTCTTCTCCAGATATTCTACATGATTCTCCCTATACATTCTCCAAAAGATTCCATTAAGATTAACATTATTTCATAACATATTAATATATACATAATCACTAATAGAAAATTACTGCTATATACTAGCTATTCAATTCCTTCTGTGGACTCTTGCGCAACATCCTCCATTTCTTCTACTTTTGCATCCCCCAGCTAACGTTTGACCTTAGGTTCCTGCTCCTTCTCTTCATGCTGAATTTCCGTTTGCACGATGTTATAGAGAGGGGAGGCACCCATTTCTTCTTGTGGAGGTTCATTTGTACCACCCTCCTCAAGTCTGAAAAATTCCCTTAAAACATACACCACAACAATCTCCACCCTCTTGTTCAAATTCTCTACCTTCCTATCCAGAGCCCCAATCTTCTCCATGATAACTTCTGTTGTCGCTTGGACGTTCTTAATGCCCTTTCTTAGGCCCTCAAACTGATTCGAGACGAGGATAAAATGTGACTTAACTTCCGAGATGATTTTCCCTCTGATCCTTAAAATCATATGCTCCACCTCATGCCTAAAAGCTCCAAAGGAATTCCCAAATGAGTCTTCAACAAAATTTCCCATCAGGGAAGCCATGTCTTTGGCCCAAAGGGAATGCACAACAATCCACATTGCATAAACTCTCCAAAGCCATCTTCTTATAGCAAGGGTCAACTCCAAATTGACGGTGTAAAAGAACCTTTCATGTTTAATACAATGAGTTAATTCCCTCCTTGGGACCAAGCTAGAATTCATTGCTTCTGGCCTTGAGCTGAATGTCCAAAAGATCGATTTGAAATGATCCTCCTAATTGTGCTCCCAACTATCCTTATAATTGCCATTAATTCTCATTATTGTCCATCTATGGGGATGGATTGTGCCAACTGATCACCGATATTCTCCTTGCATAAAAGATGTACCATAGAGTAATTATGAGACTTAACCTCCATGCTAGATAGAGCTCTTATCTCAATACTCTTTTGGATTTTCAATACCTTTCGATTGTTTGAATTCATGGAATATAACATTTAATGGGTGCACTTACATTTACCCTTAGCTCTCCTTTGCTCTAACATGCTAGCTTGATTCACTTTCTCATTCATTAGCCCATTGTTTTCTCTTTTGATGTGGTATAATTCTATGAAAATAAATTTGTCAAACATTAATATTATTCTTTTCATTGTTGGGTTTAAAATTGAGTCCTTATTTTTAATCCACTTGATACAATTTTGAATGGTGATCTGGGAATCTCCGAAAATTGTTAGATGGGTAATTCCTTCATCTACCTCCATCCTTAATCCCTGCCATAAGCCATATTCCTCTGCCTAGTTGTTTGTGGATATTCCCAATCCCAAGGTGAATTTTTTTATTATTTCTCCATCGGGGCTAAGAGTTACCCCTCCCACTATAGCCTCCCCCAGATTTCGTTTCGTTGCTCCATAAAAAAATAGCTAAAAACATCCTAACTCTTTCCTCCATTTATCAAACTGATCTCTCGATATGCCAATGAGATGTGGAATATTACTTTTTTCTTGAGTAGGGCCTTCTAAAGTGACAAATGTATTTTTAACTTTAACCCATTCTTTCTCTTCTTCAGAATAGTTATCCAAATCACTTTGATCAAATCCTCTCACCATCACAACATAAAATAATAATTGCACGACATTCCATGCTAAAGACTAGGACATAGCCACCTTGCCATTGAAAATTATGTTATTCCTTGCGATCTAGACTACCCAACAAATGTATTTCGTAATCATGCTCCAACACCTAGAAATACAAGAAGGCAGTCCTTGATTCCATGGGGGTTGAGAACATGATTTTTCAAATATTTATATCTAGTTTGTTGGGATGGCTTGGATTTAACCTATGGGATGTAAAGCAACTTTCCATACTTCCAAAGTGAAAGGACAATGAACAGAGACATGAGAGATGTCCTCCACCACATTCCTACAAATAAAACACCCCAATGGTCCCTGAATCTGTCTTTTTTTCAAGTTCTCTGCTGCTAGAATTTTCCCATGCACCAATTCCAAACAAAAAGTGTGTACTTTCAGAAGGCCATCCTTATTCCAAAATATTCCCTAGATACTCAAAGTTGAAGAGTGCAGAAGTTGTTTCACTAAGGATTCATATCCTTCCTTCACCATATAGAACCTCTGGTTGCCACCAGTCCAGATTCTCTGATCCAATTTGTTAGTAGCAATTGGAGCATTCCCTTTAAGGGCGTTAACAACCTTATCCCAAGACGACACCATTTGTGGGGGAATATTTATTCTAGATCATCCCACCCATTGCCCATTATCATCCTAGACTGATATGTCTGCCAGTTTCCTTTTCCCTTGCGCCTCCATCAAGTTGGCTAGGTCCTTCATCTCCAGGGAGTCACGCATCATCTCATTGGGATTTATACCATTTTTCCAGATTCTGCATGTCGTTCATTCCCCACTTTCCACCCCAAATTTTCCAGCACTACTGAGTCTGATGCTTTGCACAACTTCCACATTTTGGTTCTTGTTCCCTCCCATATTTCTTCCTGTAGTCAAAGAAGTCAACTTTTATGAAAGTATTTTCTTAGAAAGGCTTGTTTCCACCACTCCTTTGAGTCTGTCAATAGTCTCCAAACAAATTTAGCTCCAAGAGCTAGGTTCATTAACTCTGGATCCTTAATTGCTAATTTTCCCCACCTTTTTGGAAGTCTGACTATATTCCAATTTATTAAATGGAACCTCTTCTCATTCTCTTTTCCACCTTGCCATAAAATTTTTCTTAACATACAATTGATACTATGCAATACACTTTTGGGAGCCAAAAGACTAGAGCCGTTATATATGGGAAGAATTGATAAAACATATTTAATAAGGATCATTTTCCCTGCAACATTTAACCACCTAACACCCCAGGAATATATTATTTTTTGGAATTTTTGAAGAACCACTTCCCAATCCTCTACAAAAGGACCCAAGGAAATTGGAAGACCAAGATAAGGGAAGGCTCTCCATGATTTATCTAGAGGAAATCCAAAGATACGAGAAATTTCATTCAGGGTGTCGTCAAAACTATTCCACCTCAAAATCAAACTTTTCTTCTTGTTCACCATTCCCCGAGACAAAATCAGATTGTATTCGAGAACCTCTATAAATCTAGAGGCAATGATTCGGGATGATCCTCCAAGGAGGAGAGTATCATATGCAAATTGCGAATGATTAATCTCCTTAACATTCCTCGTAATTCTAAGTCCTCATAGCAGACTAGCCTCCCTAGCCTCTTCAATTTTTTTGTAAGACTTTCAGCCATAATAATATAAAGAAGAGGGGAGAGGGGACATCCCTAACTTAGTGCTCGAGAGGCCATAAAAAAGGGGGTCGACTTCTCATTGATTAGAGGAGAAATCTAGGGATGACCAATGCATGCATTGACCCATAGAATGAAATCCTGACCAAACCCAAGACTAGACCAAATAGAAAAAATAAATGAGTGATTTACCTGATCAAAAGCATTTTCCATATCCAGCGTAATGAACATTCCTTCACGTCCCACTTATTTACTAGAGTAGACATCTTCTTGGACTAAAATGATGTTGTCCAATATATTCTTGTGTTGCATAAATCCACCCTAATTCTCTGAGATAAAGGAAGGGAGGATGGGTTTAAGTCTATTGGCTATGACTTTGGTCAAAATTTTGTAGGATATGTTGCAGAGAGAGATGGGTGAGAGCCTGGAAAAATTTACAGGGTTCGACTCTTTTGGGATGAAGGTCAGAAAGGCTGAATTGACACCCCTCCTACTTTTTTGCTATCTTGGGTGAAATTAAGCATCTTTAGAAGATCACCTTTGATCAAGAACCAAAATCCAGGATAGAAGGAGATAGAAAATCCATCCGGTCCTGGGGCTTTATCTGGATTGAGAGATCTGATAATCGAAAGAACCTCTTCCTTTGAAATTGGCTTCAAAATAATTTGATTTATAGATTGAGATATGACTGATGACATATTTCTAAGGAAATCATTCACCTGTTCCAATGGTACTCGTTCTTCTGAATATAATTTCCTGAAGTGTTGAAAATATTCTTCTTTAATTTCTTCGAATTCCATTATTTTAGCTTTTCCTTTTGGAACAATTTCTTTTACTATATTCCTCACTTCCGTTGATTTTTCCTGCTTATGAAAGAAAATGGTGTTTTGATCCTCGTATTTCAACGAGAGGCTCCTTGATTTAAGCTGCCATATCATTTTTTTCTGTCTCCTGATAGAGAATATTTCCTTTGTCAATTCCCTTTCTTTTAGCAAGTGCCATTCTTCTATCTGTGCGTTTTATACTAGATGATAGTGATTTTCTAGCTGGTCAATAAGGTCTTTCTTTTCTTTCCCCAGAGGCTGATATCTTTCCTTCAACCATTTCTTGAGAGATTTTTTCACAAATCAAAGCTTGGATTCCCAAATAAAGGATGGGGAACCTTGAACTGATGTTTTCCAAACCTCGATAATGAGGTCCTTCACTCCGTCTTGGGCCGAAGCTACGTTAAACTGAGAAGGAATCAATCCAAAATTTGCACAACTATCTAGCCTTAAAATTATAGGGCAATGATCAGATGTTCCATTTGAGATAATCACAAACAAGTAGTCAAACCCTTTAAGAAGCCAACCACTATGAATCAGAAACCTATCTAATCTCACCGCTATACAGGCCTCCCCTATTCTTCTATTTTTCCATGTGTATTTACCAACCTTAAGGACCACATCTATCAAATCTAAATCTACCATCAAATGTTCCATACGATCCCTAAATGGATCTAGAACAAATGAACCCCCTCACTTCTTTGAAGAATTTAACACTATATAAAAGTCTCCTCCTATTATACCGTTTTGAAGTCCTTCCCTCGGTCTAGCTTCATGTAAAGAGCCCCAAAATTCCACCTCTTATCCAAAAACAACGGGTGCATACACATTTATCACAATGATTCTCTGGCCATTTGCTTTTTCATCTAGTACTACCATTATCCAAAAGTGGTGCTTCACACTCTTTACTAAGTGGAAATGGGAGGGAGACCAACAGATAGAAAGGCCTCCAGAGGCACCCCTAGCTTGTTGATCAACTCCCATGCTGCTCTTCCAAAAGGTTTCTATTGACTTGCTAACCTCTAGTTCCTCCATTTTCACCTCTTGAAGAAGAAGAATCCAAGGATATTCTTATTTAATGATATATTTTATTGCGTGGCTTTTAGCAGGGCTCGCAAACCCCTAATATTCCAAGATATTATTTTCATTTTAAAATGGGGGTTTGAGATGACCCGCCATCCTTTCCAGATTTTCCTTTAGCCCCTTTATTTTTTAATATCCATGAAATTATGGGTTGATTTACTAATTTTTTCTTCTATTTTGCCTCCTTCTCCCTTAGGGTTTGGTTTTTTGGTCTTCCTTTCTTTTTGTAGCTTTCTATATCTTGAATGCTGCCCTCATCGTCCCATACCAAATTTTGATCCATGTGCCTTGTAAGGACCCCTACAATCTCCTATGCCATACTCAACAGACTTTGTTGCTAAAGAGGGGTTTTTGGGATGGGTGACGCTACTTTACAATGAGAGGGAGACAAAAACATCTTGTCGACCTTTGGAGGGGAATCATCCTTCATTTCACCTTCCTCCATTTCTTCTTCATTGTCTTTGCTTGGAAATTTTCCTGCAATGCTCCCTTACCCATCTCATTCTCATTCTGTTCTTTCTCTTGTTACAACACAATAGAAGGATTTGATGATGTTGTAAGCACATTATTTCCTTTATTCGATTGGAATTTGTTTCCAACATCAGATCCCTTGTTTCCCTTCCTTCTTTGAGTCTGCCATTGTTCTATAAGAGTCGAGTTTTGTTCAGGGCTCGAGGTCAGAGCTTTTTTCGAGCAATCCCTTGTGAAATGATCATATTCATGGCAATGTCTGGATTTAAATGATATTTGCTCATAGTCATGTGTATGTTTCCATTTGCCTAGGGTTAAGTTAACCTCTGTTGGAAGCCCTTTCTCAAGGTCCACCTCAACACAAATCTTTGCACAAGCTTGGGTTTTGCTTTGTCAATATATTTACCAACCCCGTTACCTATCACCCTCAATCATCGCCCCAGCATGACACCGAGAGACGAGAAAGTTTCACCCACACCGGGATGGCTGTTGGGACATCTTCATCCAGATTAAAGTGCAGAGACCACTTATTCAAATACATCCCTTGACCCAAGGAAGTAAGGACCGTTTCAAAATATCACATCCCTATCTTCTCGTAGCTCAAACAGGAAAGCAAAAAGCCTATTTCCTACTGCATAAATACCAATGTTACCTTTCATCTTCACCTTCTAGTTGTTCTCGATCCATGATTCGATCATTCTCTGCCAGGGCCACATGCCCGAGAATTTTCCTATCAACGCCCGCTCTGCGAGCGTGGTTCGTTTGGTCCCCGCTGATAACGCGATGTCTCAGACTTCATCATTCCTTTTCACAAATTTGGACTAAGGTTCCGCATGTTTCTGGCGCTTTGGTAAGGAGAACACCGGAGCCCGAAAAGTCGTTGCCTCACGGGGAAGGGGAAGCGGAAGCGGAAGGGGAGAGACCCCTGAAGCGCAAACATCGAAACAGGTTTTTAGAGCTAGAGTTTTGTAGAACTTTGGCAGCCTTTACAAGTGTTCATCTATT
The DNA here is from genome assembly GCA_000404065.3 of Pinus taeda. Classification (NCBI taxonomy): domain Eukaryota; kingdom Viridiplantae; phylum Streptophyta; class Pinopsida; order Pinales; family Pinaceae; genus Pinus; species Pinus taeda. The sequence continues at coordinate 18,198 of APFE030629840.1, forward strand.
AATTGACAAAGACGGTTTGCTAATATTAAAGTATGGAGTTGTCTATAATGTGACTTTTTGGAGATTCCGGTGACGGAATCCGGCGAAAGGAATGAGGTTAAATCTTGATTTTTAGCAGTTAAAATGGTTTTTTAACTGTATATTTGGATTCAGCGCCCTGAAAAACCCCTGGGAGCCATTGATTATGCAGAAACTAGCTATCAAACTTCGGATTCCAATGAATTGCTACCGGATTTTGATCGGAAAAATCTGCCAGAAAAGCTTTCAAAAAGTCGCGTTATAGACTACTGCTTAAAGTATATACAAATATTTTGAAAATCCAAAAAACGAATAAAGTTTTTAGCGACCTAAACACCAATCAAGATGTGCCAATTTGAAGTATGTAACTATGAGAGATCATTGAACATGTAAACCATTTGGCATTCAAAAATGTAAACAAAATAGTGGGTGACAGAACATTAAGCGTGTAACCCGTTTACGATTCAACACGTAAACAATCTGTAGAATGTGAATATACTATCTTTAACTTAAAAATGAATAATGGCATGGCATGTGGGTTGATGCTGAGGGAGAATGCTGCCAGGTTTCTTGTGAGTGGGTTCGGAACGGACAGGTCACCGTTATGAACGCTTCTGAAGCACGTGATTATGAATCGTGTCAAAATAATAGATTAGGTTATCGGTTTGCAACCAAATGTGAGAAACTAGGGTTGCATGATACCATTGGTGAACTTTGGAATAATACGGTTGGTAACTGTCACCTCTTCTGTGCAATTTGAGAACCATCCGCTTATAAATTTTTCCTCCCTTACAAGCTAAAACAACATCAGAAAACAATAAAGCGTACGAGAAAAATCAGATACGGGGAGGTTTCCTCACTAAGTTTTCTATGAGTGACTGATATAATGGAGTCAATTAACGCAGTCGAGCCGAAATCAGAACAAAATAATTGGGTGGATATTGCAGTGTGGAAGAAGACTTCCGAAACTCTCAGGGCCGCCCTTCATGCCAGGAAGACAGACTCTGAAATTCGCCACCTTCTTAGTGCTGTTCTGGCCCGTTATTCTTCCTCTCTCAATCTTCACACAATTCAGGATTCCCTAAAAATCATGTCAGGTGATTCTGTTTATGCTTTAACTTCTCTTTTGTACTTGTTGCCAATATGGGTTTTGCTGCTTTGCTGAGATAACAACACTGGTTACCCCATTCATTAAATTTTGCAATCAACACGAGGCCACCATCTCATAGCACAGGTTAATGGATATATATTCTACATTGAGGTCAAATCTGGTAGAGAAAATATTTATGTTGGTACTGGAATATGGAGAATTGTTTATAAATATCATATATAATGGACATTGATGCAATGATTTAAAGTTTTTAAAATGATATAATGATATATTTTATATTTTATGAGGATGGATAGATTTTACATTGAGGCCAAATCTGGTAGAGAAAATATTTATGTTCGTACTTGAATATGGAGAAGTGTTTATAAATATCATATATAATGGACATTGATGCAATGATTTAGAGTAAGTTTTTAAAATGATATATATCATTTTATGAGGATGCCTTTTACAGATGAGAAAAGGCTAGTTAACAAATATAATCATAGAGCAACCAGTTGGTTAATCTGTCTTTTTAACGGCAAAAGTAAAATCAAAATATTGATGACTGCATTGAGCATTTCTTTCCTGATTAACAATATTGTAGGATGTCTTATAGGTTGTGGATATACCCCACTGGAAGCTGCATTTGCATGGCTTGGGAGATGGAGACCGACCACAGCTATCAGACTTGTTGGGTCTACACTGGGCAGCCATAATGTCAAGATGATACAAATTCTGTGCTGTACTTTAGGCATGCCGGTGTCTAATAATATGATGCTTTCTCAAAACCAATTGTGGGAACTGAACGTCTTGCAAGAGATTACAAGTTGCGAGGAATCTAGGATTTCAAATCAGCATGCTGATTTTCAGGTGAAGTTCCAAAGTTTATCTAGGATTTCAAATCAGTATGCTGATTTTAAGGTGAACTTCCAATTTCCCTGACTTTCAGGATTTGAACTTTCTCATATGCTGACTTTCCCTTGGGATCATGATAAATGTTTTGGATTATATAGATCATAAGCTTTGAGAAAGTCTCAGTGATTCTGCAAAACATTTAATTGTCTGAACTAGATATGGTTTAGGCTGCTTGTAAAAGTTTTGGATCAAAACCTTTAACTATTTCAGCTTGTATTATGCAAATATGGCTGTTCAGGCAAATTGCTGTCTTCTTTGTTTTGTTACATGATTTCTAAATTGTTTTGATTTTGGTGAAGGATTTTTTCATAGATGTGAATACATGATTTCTAAATTGTTTTGATTTTGGTGAAGGATTTTTTCATAGATGTGAAATCAAATGACAGGATAACTCTAAACTGATTATCAAAAAGAAATATTTTATTAAGATGTAATTTGATTAATGTGATCAATATAAAAGGAAGGGGAACAACTCTTACTACATTTAAAAAAAACCAACTCTTACTACATTTAAAAAAAACTATGTACCAATAGCAAAAAGGGAACAACTCTTACTACATTTAAAAAAAAACTGTGTACCAATAGCAAAATAGATGGTTTATTATAACAAATATAATTATTATGAACTTGGAGTATGCCCTAGATCGGTTTCTCTTTGCTTAAGGATAGAAAGAAACAGTTGACTGCCTAGGACGCGAGCATCTGGCAGATCCGGCCTGATGTTACATCAAGTAATTCCAAGTAGCACATTATTCGTAGATAATAACCAGTGATAACTGTTGCCAAAAAAACAAATATAATCATTAAATCTGAAACTTTTGATATTTCAGTTTTCCAACGATAGTTGGCAAAACATTTTATGAAATAAGATAGGGTTATAACTAATTAAGTTTGAAATGTTTTCAGATGCTTTTAGTTGAACAGGAACTTGTGAAAACCCTCCAGAGTGGAGCGGGCTTGGGAGATTCCCTGACATTGTGTAAAGGGCAGGAAGTTATCTGTTCAAAGCTTCCAGATCTCCTCAATCTGTTTTTTAAAGCAGATCAACTTCGGCTTCAAACATTGAAGGAAATATATAAATTCCTGACACCTACACAGGCTGCATTGTGCACCATTGTTGCCTGCGATTTTTTTGTTGCATTTAAAGCAGTAGGGGCTAAGTTCATGGCCAAAACTCTTTGACCAAATAATCTGCGGCTACGCACAAATGTTATACCAATAGCATTATCTCATTTGCTTTTAAGGTAGCGTAGCTGTAATTTTATATTGGATAAACGCCCTTGTAATTATTTTGGTTTCCTCAAGTTGCTGCTATCTTAGTCTATATTACTCTAGAATATTTCATGATATGAAAGTGAAAGTGGATTGATATTGATAGATTATAATTGTATAATTATATTTTAAAGATATTAAGAAAAATAGTGAAATATTTTTAAAATAATTGTAGTTTAATCTGTATTAAGAAATAGAGATTTTTAGCTTTGGGTTTTTGAACCTTACTAACGCAATAAGGTGAAAGTGAAGACGGTGGCATATTTCGTTTCTCATCTCAAAATGACACCTTAGGTCTCATTGATGAGCAGCCATAATTTATCCTAACTTCATTCAAAATTATATGCGGTGACAATAAGATTTTAAATCGATACAATTTTGAATATAAGGTCTAATTTTATATTAATAAAATTTAATATAAAATTTTAGACACAAGGATTAATGTTATTTTAAGATTTGATTAGAATTAATTAATAAATAATTTTCAATAAATTAAAATCTTTGGTCATAAAAAGTAAATAGAGAATTAATTAGTAATTCTAAATATCTTCTTTATAAAAGAAAGAAATAGAAAATTAATTAATAAATATGATTAGAATTAATGGATTAAAAAGGAAATAGAGTATTAATTAATAACTCTTAAAATATGATTAAAACAAAAAAGTGATAAAAAAGGAAATAGAGAATTAATTAATAACTCTAAACTATGATAAAAAAAAAGTTAGAATAAAAGAAATAGAGAACTAATTAGTAACACTAAAAAAAATGATAAAAAAAGGAAATAGAGAATTAATCAATAACTCTAAACTATGATAAAAAAAATTAGAATAAAAGAAATAGAGAATTAATTAGTAACTCTAAACTTGAAAACAAAAACACTATTTCTTTTTAGAAAAATAAGAAATAGAGAATTAATTAATAACTTTAAACTAGAAATGCTTAAGATCAAAACAAAAAAATAGGAAAATCAGAAATAGAGAATATTGATAACTCTAATAAACTGGAAATTACTACACATGGATACATTTAACCATGCATATATCTAATCATGCATGTAAACTAAAATATTAGAAGTAGAGAATTAATTATTAACTCTAAAAAACTAGAAATTACTAACCATGCATACATCTAACCATGCATGTAGACTAAAATATTAGAAATAGAGAATTAATTACGCTGTAAGGCGTTTCCATTTGAAACGAACTCACCTAACTGCCACCGTGTACAGTTTTATTAAAACAATAACAATATTGGGCATTAGCTCACCACCGACTCCTCCTACTTAATCGTAAACCAACTCGGTATTCCTTTGCTTTTCAACTTCTTCAACCGTCCGAGTTCTTTTTCTTCAACAATAAATTCAACCAAACCAGCTCCTTCGTTAGATCACCACCGACTTCAACAGGTGATTCAGTCCTCTGGCTTTTTAATTTCTTCGAGGTTTCTACTGTTTCTTCAACTGAAGGGGCTTTTTAATTTCTTCGAGGTTTCCACTGTTTTTTGAAGAAGAGGTTTAGGTATGCTTGAACCTTGGTTAACTGTGTGAAGTGGAGGCTAGGGTGATCAGATTCTACGAGATACCCTAGCCTTTTCGGGTTATCCTTCTCTTTTTTAAAATATTCAACAAGTGATCAATTCCTCATCAGTGTTTGTTTTGGTTTTCCCTTAATTCTCTGTTTCTCTTTCTTACAAAAGAATATATAAGAATCTGAGACATACTCATTAGGGTCTGTTTTCGTTTGTATCTCTTACGGTTTATTTCAGAAGGCTTGTGTAGAACCTTGCCCTCAAAATTCAATATGTTTTAACTATTTCATTACAGAAATAACAACTGGGACTGTAGTAAGTGGTTTCTTCAGCAACATTGTGGGGTTTATCCTGCTATAATATTTGCTTCTTGTGTTTGAGATTTATAAGGTCAGTTCATGGTATAATATTTGCTACTGTTGTCTGAAGATTTGAGGGTGAACTAATCTTTGCAATAACCATATAATTGTTTTTTTCATACGCAGCATAGCTTATAGCACGAGCAGTAAGAGATCCAGCAGCATAACCACTACAATCAATGCAAGCATAACTTCTGTTAGATCGATAACAGTTTCACAAAATAGTTTTGGTTTCTGATGTCATATAGACACTTTTTTTTGGTTCAACTATTCTGTAATGGTCCCCTGCATAAGGGGGTTGGGTTTTTATGTCAGGTCTATGTATCATAGGGTTTGTTCTGCGACTGCCATACTTGTCATTAATGTTGTGTAATGGGTTTCTGCATGTTCTGTTTCGAATCGATACTTTTGTAACATTGGGCTGGTTCTGCTATTTGAGCACTAAATGCGTTCACATAAGGCACATGTCAAAGCATGTCAATGCTCTCGTACACGCAATTGGCCAATTAGTTACCTAATGGTAGATAGGTCGGTGTTGTTTTGTGTTTTAATTTAGGCTAGACCAGTGGTTTTTTGATAGTTGAGAGTAGGTTTAAATGTGCAAAGATTGGAATTGAAAATAAAATTATGTTCAATAGTTAAAACTATGTAATCATCTTTTATTCATCCAGAGGGCGACGGGGTTATTGGATGGTCCAGTGATAGTGATAATGTTGATAATGGCTCCCTTAAATCAAATTCAACAACAAATTTCATTCACCGTTGTTCTCTACATATTCGATTTTGAAATGGTCCAACACCGTCTTATTCTTTAATTCCTTATTTCATGGCTCCAGAAAATTCTCATGAGTTCTCCAAACTTATATCCTTTGTACCGAGCCGGATGCCGTTCATCAACCAGGGATGCTATAGGGGCAATGAAGGCATCCTCTGAGGGGTCATAAAACGTAGGAATTGATATACGTGCAGCAGATGCATTCGTTACTGCACGATGTTCCACACTTTTGAATCTACCATTGCTCACAACCTGACAAATTATTAGCATTAATAATAACATTGTCAAATTCCCATTGCTCACAACCTGATAAATTATTAGCATTAGCATTAGCATTAACAATAACATTGTCAAATTTAAGGAGGAAATAAAGTATTGGATCTTCTCTTGCTCTTGTTAAATACCTACAGTTGATCTCCCATATCAACAACGAAAGCGTTGGGTATGGGTTCTACAGCAACCCACTTTCCATTTCTGAGTACTTGTAGACCACTGGCCTCGCTTTGCATTAATAGTACTTGCAGACCACTGACCTCGCCTTGCATTAAAACAGTGATGCCACGTGCATCTGAATGGCTTGGTGTGCGAAGAGTAATATCCGGTTTCAGGCATGGAGGATAGTACATTATATCCATGATTTGGGTGTGTTTTCCGAAGATTCTATCCAAGTAACTGGAATCGAGCCCTAGAGCTTCAGAAACGGCAGCCAACAGCCTTAAAATCAACGCTCTCACCTTCATAGCATAGTTGCCTGCGATCTCTCTGTATAAAAGCATATGCAAGATAAGTACTTGTTGTTGTTGCAATATCGTTCCTCCAGAGTTTGGACTTCTTTTAGTTACCCTCTATTGAATCTGGCATGCTCGGTCTTCCACGGGCATTTCGAAGAATTCTTTGGCAATTTCCATCATGCTTTTCATGGTTCCTTCGAGTACGTCATGTTTCACTATCTGCACTCACTTAAATGAACCAGAAGATATATGGCCATAAAAAAGAGTAGTACATACCCCCAGATATGAAACTTGAACCAGTCACTAGATCTTATTAACACATCAGACTGACATTAAAAATATAGATTAAATTATCCTACAATTCTGAAAGTAATAGCCTCAAAAACTTCAGGAATAGAAAACTGATAAGAAATATTCTACAATATCCATGGCAAGCTTAATTTGTAACATAGGGCCTTTTTGGTGTGCGTAGAGGATAATCCAGAGATATTAAAAGAAAAGCACTAGCAAGAGAAGGGGGATTAAAGTATGATGTACCTGGAAAAAGCCATCTTCCATGTACGCATGGCGGATTTCTTCAACTACCCTTGTTCTGTTGGGGCCATCCAGGTCCTGGAGATCCACCATCGGAATGCTCTCAGAGTAAGACACCTCAAATAGGTGGGGGCATTCACTGGGAGGCAGGATATATTTATCTTGAACTTGAAGATGATTTATTCCATTGGACAGCAGCTTTTCGACAGCATTCACATCCTGGGTCAGGACATCTTCCATTGTAGACCGCATATTTCTTTCTCGAGTGCTGTAAAATTGGCAGTGGCACCTACCTATTGCTGTGAAAAACTAAGCTTCGATTCGCACACTAGAAATAGGATATCGGATGATGGGCAAAAGAAGAGTGAACATTTAAGTGCGTGCGTGTAGATCTCTGCAAATGAATTGAAAAGACATCCCCATGTTAAAGTTTTCAATGTACACTATAGAGTTTTACTACTATTTTTTACTCTCTTTCTTTTAATTTTCAGAATCGTAAGAGAGGATGAATTTCGTTTAATAAATAGCAAAAGAATTTAAAAGGAATTATAAATTCTGATTATGTCATTCAAATTCACAACAATAGCCAATTGGCATCGTTTTCAATTTTCTGAATGTGCTACGCATGGTTGTAGCAGTGCACAAATTAACCCAAGCAGTGAAGATTTCACAAGAGTTGCAAGCTTTGGAAGACAAGTTAGAGTGGAAAATGAGAATCCTTACAAGGTCTGGGCCATCCCCATAATGTACAAAGTTCTGAATTTTAGGCTATATTAGTGGTTTTGTTAGGGTTTTTGACGGGTTTTGGTGGATTTTATTTGTCTATTTGCTTCTTTGGATTTCTTCAAAGACCATGTAATAATCCTGTTGATGGTAGAGCTATATGCTGGAAACTGTCCCTGGGCTTGGTATTTGATGTTCTGTAAACTTGTCTGCTTTTTGATCTGGATCTCTGTTGCTCTCGATGAGCTCTCTGTTCATCTCTGTAATTGCAATCTGAATATGCACTATATGGTTTTACTATCTCATCATTATGGTTTCTTCGGCAAGTGTTTTTAAAAATGACACGTTTCACGAAATAGTTTTGGTTTTTGATGTCACATAGACACTTTTTTTTGGTTCAACTATTCTGTAATGGTCCCATGCATAAGGGGGTTGGGTTTTTATGTCAGGTCTCTGTATCGTAGGGTTTATTCTGTGACTGCCATACTTGTCATTAATGTTGTGTTATGGGTTTCTGCATGTTCTGTTTCGAATCAATACTTTTGTAACATTGGGCTGGTTCTACTGTTTGAGCACTAAATGCCTTCACATAAGGCACATGTCAAAGCATGTTAATGCTCTTGTACACGCAATTGGCCAATTATTTGCCCAGCGGTAGATAGGTCGGTGTTGTTTTGTGTTCTAATTTAGGCTAGACCAGTGGTTTTTTGATGGTTGAGAGTAGGTTTAAATGTGCAAAGATTGGAATTGAAAATAAAATATGTTCAATAGTTAAAACTATGTAATCATCTTTTATTCATCCAGAGGGAAACGGGGTTATTGGATGGTCCAGTGATAGTGATAATGTTGATAATGGCTCCCTTAAATCAAATTCAACAACAAATTTCATTCATCGTTGTTCTCTGTATATTCGATTTTGAAATGGTCCAACACTGTCTTATTCTTTAATTCCTGGCTCCAGAAAATTCTCATGAATTCTCCAAACTTATATCCTTTGTACCGAGCCAGATGCTGTTCATCAACCAGGGACGCTGCAGGGGAAATGAAGGCATCCTCCGAGGGGCCATAAAACGTAGGAATTGATATACGTGCAGCAGATGC